>CAJNDV010000236.1:0-7500 GCA_905221635.1 Symbiodinium sp. CCMP2456
ACTCCTCCTGCTACTGCTACTGCTACGTGGACGTCATAATTGTCGTGGTCGTCATGGTCGTCACGGCTGTCTTGGTTGTCTTGGTCGTCGTGGTCGTCGTGGTCGTCGTGGTCGTCGTGGTCGTCGTGGTGGTGGACGTCGCGGTCGTCGCGGTCGTCGTGCTCGCGTTCGTCGCAGTCGTGGCGGTCGTCGCGGTCGTGGTGGTCGTGCTCATCGTAGAGGTTGCGGTCGTGGTTGGTCATCATGGTCATGGTGGTCATCGTAGTCGTCGTGGTCGGCGCGGGCGTCGTGGCGGTGGTAGCGCTGTTGCTGCTGCTGCTGCTGCTGCTGCTGCTGCTGCTGCTGCTGCTGCTGCTGCTGCTGCAGCTGCTGCAGCTGCTGCTGGTGCTGCTGGTGCTGCTGGTGCTGCTGGTCGTGCTGCTGGTTGTGCTGCTGGTCGTGCTGGTGGGGGTATCAAGTTCCAAGACAACGTCGAAAAACTGCCACAAGCATTGTTGTTCATACCGCGCGTGAACAACTGCTACTCTACGACTCCAAGGTCGCTTTAGTGGCACAAGCTAATCCTGATATCTCCGATGTCGTGCTGGCTAGCTTGATCAAGGTTGTTCGATTCGTGTTCTGTTCTGAATGCGGTGATGACTCATTACGGCTGCCACGAGCACGGATAGCCACACTCTGACAAGCTTCGTCCAATTGTTCAGCACGGTCCGCGGGGCCAAACGAACAAAGCATTGCCCGCATGCCGAATTGAGCACCGGGCCACCGGGCCATCCGAAGCGGCATCCGAAATGCAGGCCAACACGAGCTCATTTCTTTTGATTTCAAGAAACCCTGAGATTTAAGAAATCGGCTTAAGGTGTTTTCGCAAAGTCTAAACTCTAAACCAAAAGCTTGGGATTCGATATCTTGGCTTGCCTACGAGGTTTGGGTTCATGGACTTGGTGCTCTGACTTCAGGCACAGGGTGTTCCTGGTGGTAGCTCCCTCAACCCTAAACCCTAAACCCTAAACCGTATGGTTGAGAGGCAAAGCGCCTGCTTTTCTGGATGTGCTTCGAAGTCCATGGCCTAGGAGCCCTTCGATCGGAAAAGTTGCCGATTGTAGTCCACGTGCATGTGCAAATCCGTCAAGTCCTGTTGCAGGCAGCTTCGGAGAGGCTAATATGGCCTAGGGTACAGTATGTGGGTGGTTGTCAAAATTATGGTCCCTTTTTGGGTCCTTATTATAATACGGCACCTATTATTTAGGGTACCCCAAAGGGACCATAATTTTGACAACTACTCATGTAAGGAATGTGTACGCCTGTCTTACATGCCACAGATATCCCAAACCCTCTGCCCACAGCCCAGGCTGCAAGCAGCAAACCTCAACAACGATGTTCTGAAGCCTCAACTCCAGTCGAGTAAGCTGGCCTTCTCTTCGTCAAAATCATTCAGCTTGTTCACAAAGACCCTGGCATACACCTGAGTTTGGGGCAAGAGGGAGGGATTGGGCTTGTTCAATGAGCTGGGGTGGTGAGCATACGACTGAGGGCAGGGAGAGAGCCATCCGGACGGGCCCCATTAGTGTGGCTACAATGCCCATGATAATAATAATGATAATACTCATTTAGTAATGATAATGATGCCGATGCTGATGCTGATGATGATGATGATGCCGATGATGATGATGATGATGATGATGATGGTCATGAGGATGAGGATGAGGGTGATCATGATAGGGACGATAATGATGATGCTGGTGACGACGATGTAGACTTCGCCTACGTTTCTCGTTGCTGCAACTTTCGCATCATTGCCACTCATGAGTCATGATTCTTTGAGTATGATTGCTGGTATGACTACTATCATCTGACTGCTGTCCTCATGAGGATTCCTTCTGTCGTACAAATAGCATCAGTTTCTCTATGGTTGCGGCTGCTGTCGCGATCATCAATTCGCTGGCGTGCAAGGCTTACTCGTCTGAGCTGAAGAAGCTCTCTCCGCAATGGGCAAGCAAAGTCACGACAATCTCCGATGCAGCTTCCTTGTGGATGCTCCTGGGACACGAAATCAGTTTGCGATGTTTGGTGTTTAGAGCTTAGGGGCAGGCTTGGCAATGCATGTCTGTATATCGCAAATATCATATTAACAACAGCACCGATACCTTGCAACACAGGTCGGCGGAAGACATAGGGATCGGGGGTTAGGTTTATGGTGCTGTGGTTCGGCGGGCTGTGCAGCGCACGTCATTCTGCAATGCACCCACCAACACCTGCGTTTGGCAGCTCATCGTACAGTACAAAACTCGCGCCAGGCATGGCGACAAAGAAAGTCATCGTACTAATAATCCCAATGATAATGCTAATCATGCATAATAATTGCAGTAACAACTTTATAACATGAGTAACTCTGATCATAATATTCAATCCTGACCAGGACAAGTTCTGGAAATCCGTAGCTCATCATCCTCCGCACCAACACCCAAAGCACAAACAAGTTATAAACACATGTCTCCAAAAATCCTAAGCCCAAAACACACCAAATCGGAGGCATCGCAAGCTCAACACCCTCAGCCCTGAACAGAACACCCTGCAAGAAACCCAAGCTAAGCTGCCCCGAATTATCCGAAGGCACGTAGCGCGCTACAGCGTAAACACCCTGTACCCAGGAGTGCCTCGACTTCCTAAAACTGGCTATTGTTGGCGATTGTTCTCTCTCTAGCAGCATCTACAGAGAGAGGACGAAACAAGGGAATCTTCTAGAAGGCTCGAAAAAACACACTGGGCACTATGTTTTGATTCTATCCCCTGCCAAAAACGGTGTGGAGCAAACCTCCTCCGTCCCAACCGAAACCTATGCTGCAGAAAGGTGGTGGCGGCGGTGGTGGTGGTGGTGGTGGCGGCGGCGGCGCTGGTGGTGGTGGGTAGCGTGTCGTCGTCTATGTTGCTAGAACCGGTAGTGCTGTTTCTCGAAGGGAGCCCAATCCAAGCCAACCCTATCTGCCCTAAACCCTAAACCCTTCAACCCTAAACCCTAAACCCTAAATCCCTAAACCCCTAAGCCCAGAAATCCAGGCAAGGTTCACAATGGACTTCAAGCTCTCCAAGCTCAAGCACAACAAAGCCGACCGAGAGTCCGCAGTAGCCTCAGGGGTTCACGGTGATTCCGGAAACATCGTCAGACTGGGGGCTGGCATGGGTTTAGGGCTTAGGGTTTAGGGTTTAGGGTTTAGGGTTTAGGGTTTAGGGTTACGTAATACTATATTATCCTATACAATACTAGAGAAGATTCTACAATACTACATATTATTACCTGATATTGTAAAATATTCAATATTGTACACTATTGCATACTATTCTGTGAATTACCTTGTATATTTGTGAAAATAACGCTTCGAAACGACAAAGACGAATAAAAAGGCAAAGGCGGATCTGCGGACTCAGCACGTGCATTACTCATGCATCAAGCACCAGTTCCCTGCAACAACACCAACAGCCGCGTTTTAGGGTCTTGGGGTGTTTATAATCTTGGACATTCAGGCTCGGTGCTTCTGGCTTGAGTTCGGGCTCAACACCTTCATAGGTTTAGGGTTTAGGGGTTTAGGGTTTAAGGTTTAGGGTTTAGGGTTTAGGGTTTGGTTTCAGACGGAGCGGCCGTACCAAGGTAGTGCCAGGCAGTCCAGATGCCTGTGCGGTCAGCAGTGGCGCAAGGGCCGGGAACCCTTTACCTGGAACCCTGAACCCTGAACACCAAACCCCACACCCTGGACTGCAAACCCTAAATCCTAAACCCAAAAAAACCTAAACCCTGGACGTGGAACCCTGCACCCACAGTATATAAGACTAGATAGCACGAAACAATACTATAGAACAATATAGAATACTACCTAATCATGCATGACACTGCATAAGCCTCTTCAATATTGTAGCATAGCATAAAATACGACATAATCATACATGACCTAACGTGTTGTGAGCCATCTTCAAGCTCCGACGACTGACGCTACAAATGCTGCCGAGCGTCATGCTTCGCAGAGGGAGTCGCCACGGTAGAGCGTGCTGGCGCCTTAGGGTAGTTGCAGCAGTAGTACTAGTAGCAGAAGTGGTAGTGCTACTACTACTACTACTACTCGTCATCGTCATTGTCGTCGTAGCAGTTGTTGTTGTCGGGTTGAGGGTTCAGGGTTCAAGGTGTAACCTCGGACGCTCACAGTCTGCACCCAAAAAATGTGTCGATCTACCGACAGTGTTGGAGGACTTCGCATCACTTCACCCTAGACCCTGAATCCTAAACTCTGAAACCTGACAGGCCCTCTCCAAGATCAAACCCCAAACAGTAGCTCCCACAGCGGGAGCCGACCTAGGACTACGTGCAAGACCATTTTCGGGTACAAAAAGGGCGGGTAGTTTTCAGGGTTGTGGCCTGTAGGGTTTAGGGATTCATGGTCCAGGGCTCCGCGGCTGCAGGGTTCAAGGTCAAAGGCTTGGGGTTTTAGTTTTGGGTCGGCTTGTGGGTCTTCTCTTAGGTTTCCGGTCTAGGACGCCGGGCTGTAAGGCCGAAGTGACAACTTAAAACTGCCACGGACACCCTAAACCCTAAACCCTAAACTCTTAACCTCAAGCCTAAACCCTCTTTGGGTGGCTTCAATAAAGGCTTAATATGGCTGTAATAAGGGCATATTATGGCCATAATATGGGCTTAATATAGCCATAATAAGGGCTTAATATCACTGCTACTTGCATCCGTGGAGCAAGCCCTGGTCCGCCTGAGCAGGAAGAATTCTTGGTTACATGCGAGGATCGCCCTAAAGTGGAAAACCCTTTACTCTATGTGCTGAAACCCTCAGCCCAACGACAATATTCACGACCCTAATGTAGTCTCCCACCCAAGCCCACGAAGCATCGGAATGAAGAAGATCGACAGTGAAAAACACGAGCGGGACGTGTCTCCTTCCAGGACTGGGGCGCCTGTGCACAGGAGATCTCTGTTGGTCTCGGTGGGTGTTGCCGGTGCCGGAATCTCTGAATGCTCGTTCCTTGTGTTCGCTGCAATGGAACACCCCCAAAGCCTTAACCGGCTAGCATGGGAACTCCTCATCCCAGCACCTACACACACATGCATTACATACATACGCTTCTCTATATACACTTAGCAATGTATGCACATGCATATATATATATATATATATATATATGCTTTCTCGTTCGCGTATACCTGTGTGTACATATACATATATGCTTACATATACAAAATAGAAAAATAATACATATATATATATATACGTATATCTATATTTCTGTTTTTATTTATGTCTGTGTATTTATGTATTCATTTGCGTACTTACATACTTTGTTATGTACTTATCTAATTACTAACCCTCATATATTTATACACACACACAGCCAGGTGACCGGGAGGCGCTGCTGGGAACAGGCTGAACGGAGCCCCCAAAGTTGATGCCTGCCTGACGGGGTGTAGATTTTAGGGTTTAGGGTTTAGGGTTTGCGAGATTTTAGGGTCTAGGGTTTAGGGTTTAGGGTTTGCGAGATTTTAGGGTCTAGGGTTTAGGGTTTAGGGTTTAGGGTTTGGGAGATTTTGGGGTCTAGGGTTTAGGGTTTCGGGTTTTGGGTTTGGGAGATTTTTTGGGTCTAGGGTTTAGGGCTTAGGGTTTGGGAGATTTTAGGGTCTAGGGTTTAGGGCTCAGGGTTTAGGGCAGGGTTAGGGCTTCGGGCTTAGAGTTTCGGGTTTAGGGTTTCGGGCTTATTAATAGGCGTATAGGTGGAAAACTGCAGCATTGAAGAGACAGGATTCTATCCGCAGTAGCAGTCGCAGTAGCAGCCGTAGTAGCAGTGGCAGTTGTAGTAGTAGTCGCCGTCGTCGTAGTCGTAGTCGCACTAGCAGTACTAGTACTAGTACTAGTACAGGTACTAGCAGTGGTAGTTAGTAGCAATAATAATAGTAGTAGTAGTCGTCGTCGTCGTCGCAGTACTAGTAGTTCCAGCAGCAGTAGTCGTCGTCTTAGTAACACGAAGAACAAACCGAATAGACCTGGCAATAGGTATGTTGAGCAAACTAGGAAACAAATGTCTCCATGTAAACCCTAAACCCTAAACCCCTAAAGCCGAAACCCCTAAACCCCTAAAGCCGAAACCCCTAAACCCCTAAATCCCTAAACCCTAAACCCCTAAACCCCTAAACCCCTAAACCCCTAAACCCAAAGCCCCTAAACCCCTAAACCCCTAAGGATGTGTTTGTATATGGGCCCCAAGAAAACCCGGAGGATCGAAAGTAAAGGTCTTGGAAATCAGCCGCCCTCCCTAAACCCTAAACCCTAAACCCTAAACCCGGCCTTGCACATGTAACCCACGGTCCCATAAGCCACGAAGAGCATGTTCTCACATTTGGGTCCGGGTGAGAAGAGGATCTCCTGACAAAGAAGGGGGTTTAGGGTTTAGGGTTTAGGGCTTAGGGTTTGGGAATGTGCGCCCTTTCCGGAAAGGAGTCGAAATGTCGGGGCATCTCTCGTCAACAGAAACCTCAAACGGCTCTCGTCCTGGTTGGACACATTCCAATCGGTAAAGCCCTTCAAGCACAAGTCCTCAGCGAAGACAAGCGTCTGCTTGCCAATAGATCTTCGGATGTAACGTGTAACAAGAAACTGTTTTATGGTTAAGAATGAACAGCAGCGGAAACAGCAGAAGCAGCGGCAGCAGCAGCTGCTAAATCTTCATCATCCACGGTATTCCTTCAGTAGCTCGTTAGCGCCTTTGGTATATTGTTCGGATTCAACAATCCAAAGCAGGCTTCTGCACTCTCTTGGTGGAAACTCGTGTGCAGGCGGGGGGCTTTAACATGAGGCTGCTGGGCAAAACGCTGCAGTCTCTGCGATTTTAAGAGTTCGTCGTTTGGAAGAGCTTTTCAGCCTGACCGGCTCGAACAAGGCCTCTGCTGATGATGGGGGATGTAGGGTTTTGGCCTAGTTGTAAGTGCAGTTAAGGATTGCTATTGCCACATGGGTTACGAGTTTAGGGTATGGTGAAGCTTGGCCCCAATAAATTTCGAGCGGGTGCGAAAAGCTTGCGCGATCGGTTCCTTGCTGAGGCATGTGTCCTACTTGCGGCTGCTTCAGGGTGCGTCTGAGAGACGTCAGTTCTGCAGCCCTAAACCCTAAACCCTAAACCCTAAACCTAAACCGGATGGCTTGGTGGGCGTGGGTAGGGAGGAGGGCATGGCGGTGTGGGGTGGGGACAACAGCTTTGCAGCTGAGAAACAGCTTGCTGTAGATTAGGGCTTAGGGCCTTAGGGTTTAGGGCTTAGGGTTTAGGGTTTAGGGTGCCTTCCGTCCCTTACATAGCACCCGAAGAAACTGCAATGTACAATACACTGATAGTTGTCTGCTTGCTGATTCTGCCGGTTCTGCTTTGCTGGCACTGCTGTGACTGCAATGATCGTTGTGAGATTCCTGGTAGTGTCTATAGCGTCTCTGAACTATCGTGACGTTGTCTGTGACGGTCGATACC
>CAJNDV010000237.1:73967-87849 GCA_905221635.1 Symbiodinium sp. CCMP2456
CCCTCAACTCCGAAACCCTAAACCCTAAACCCCCTAAACCCTCAACTCCGAAACCCTAAACTCCGAAACCCTAAAACCCTAAACCCCGAAACCCTTAAACCCCGAAACCCTCAACCCTTAAACCCCGAAACCCTAAACCCCGAAGAAAAAAAAACCCAAACCTCCGAAACCCCGAAACCTTTGAGCTGCCCCTAAACCCTAAACCCTAAACCCTAAACCCTAAACAGAGGTGCCTCCCGTACGTCCGCGTGTCCATGGGAGCGGTCTCAGAGTGCTCCGAGGCGCCAAGGGCTTTGGGTGCTTGAGGCAACCCTGCGCCGGTTGAGGGTTTATAACTTATTAGGGCCTATAGGGTTTAGGGTTTAGGGTTTAGGGTTCAGGGTTTAGTGTGGAGGGCTTTGGGTGCTTGAGGCAACCCTGCGCCGGTTTAGGGTTCATAACTTATAGGGTTTAGGGTTTAGGGATCAGGGTTTAAGGTTTAGGGTTCAGGGTTTAGTGTGTAGGGCTTTGGGTGCTTGAGGCAACCCTGCGCCGGTTCACGGTCTATAACTTATTAGGGCTTATAGGGTTTAGGGCTTAGAGGGCGTATAGGGCTTGCAGGGTTTAGGGTGTAGGGTTTAGGGTTTAGAGTTAATCCCTGAGCCCTAAAACTCTTTTTAATACCATAGGGCTTCTTGGAGGAGGTTTTGAGCTGTGGGTTTTTGCTTTGGGACTTCGGCTTTTCGAACTCCGTAGGAAAGGCTTCTATTATGCAGTTAGGGTTCAGGGCTATGGGCTGTATTGCTTGAACCGACTTTCTAATCATAAGTCTTCTAGAGTCTTTAGCTGCTAATAGGGTTCTATTAAGGGCGGTATTTTTTGCAGGGTTTTGTACATGATCGCCTCAAGTGACACCCAGTATACACTCACCAATATGCCTGAAGAGACTTGTCTGCACCCACCAAAAGC
Organism: Symbiodinium sp. CCMP2456; assembly: GCA_905221635.1. Lineage (NCBI taxonomy): Eukaryota > Dinophyceae > Suessiales > Symbiodiniaceae > Symbiodinium > Symbiodinium sp. CCMP2456. Next base: position 74,916 of record CAJNDV010000237.1, read on the forward strand.
CCACACGCCAAACCCCGAACCCTGAACCGTCGAGCCCTGTGCCCTGAAGCGTAAACCCGTCCGTTCAATCTATTAGCATGGGTCGCCGCAGGCTCGGCGAGTGAACACTGTTATCTTAAAATTGCAGATTCAGGGTTTGGAGAGCAAGGGTTTAGGGTCCAGGGTTTGGAAATTAAGGTTCGAGAGGTTTTGTTTTAGGGTTTCTGGGTTGCCTATAGTCTCCATTGTAGTTCCGTTTTCTGCTTTAGCCAAGTATATGTTTAGGATCCTATAATAAGGTAACCACCAAAAACGAACTACGATGGAGACTAGGGGGTGGGTTTTGGAATTAGGGCTTACTTGGAGTTTCATGGGACTTAACAAGTACTTGCATAAGTACATAAATTGGGGCTATACGTAATTATACAGCTATCTTGTGTATAACCCTAGTTACTAAGTCCCATGAACCTTTAAGTAGACCCTAAACCCTAAACGCTAAACCCTAACCAATTAAGGTACTCACAACGGCACTTATTAAGTCCCATGAGCCTTCAAGTAGGCTTCAAGTCGGGTCAGGCGAAGCTTAGCCATGCGGTGAACAATGTCGTCTTCGAGAAGCCCTTGGCTATACAGACAACACTGATCAATCGGAAGGCTGCCAAGGGTGTTTCTTCTAAACTGGCTCGATCATATGGGTAGTTCTCTCAATTGGGGTTCCTTTTAGGGTCCTTTTTCGTGAGAGTGCCGTACTATCATGGGAACCTAGGAAAGGCGACCCTACTTTAGAGAACTACCCATAGACTTGCATGGGTTTCGGAGAGTTTTGGCCTGAGTTCCAAACCCTAAACCCTAAACCCTAATGGTAGGCTTTTGGCAGGTCCTTCTAGCATTCTGCGCCTCCACAGCAGGGCTACGAAAGAGTTCAAATGGTTCATCTTTTGGTTTTCTGTTTGGGGTTTAGGGTTTAGGGTGTTCTGTTTAGGGTTTAGGGGTTTAGGGGTTTTGGGTTTCGGGTTTTCTGTTTAGGGTCTAGGGGTTTAGGGTTTGGGGTTTAGGGGTTGAAGCATAAACGCCTGCAAGTTCAAGGGCTTGCTTGTTTAGGCCTGAGTTTGTGGTCGCGTCGACTAATGCTGTGTCCCAGACGGGAAGACAAGCCGAGAGCCAATACTGAATACTTCAGACATAGGGGCGCATCTAACGAAAGTATGGCGGTACCCAGAGAAATGGGTTTGGTATGCGGGGTACCGAAACTCACGAATCTGACCCTGCATCCTCGCAGAAGTTTTCACATTCCTTTGATAGCTGGTCGCTCTCTATTTTCGTTAAATTTCTGTGATATGAACCCGAGCTAGAGCAGATCGACATGAATAGCCTTCATCATGTGGTGATTAACTTCAAAGAGATGCAACAGACGACTTGGGCCACTCGTGGGGTTCACGAAATTTTCATGAGAAGCACGAGAGCCTCATACGGAACTCTGAGTGATAGTAGAGCTCGAATAAAAAGTCAGGACCTTAAACCCTAAACCCTGAACCCTAAACCCTAAACCGCGAGGTGTCCGTAACAACGGGACGCCTTGACAAGCTCATCTAGATGGGTACTGAATAACGGATCCTGACACCTATGGGGACCGCATAACTCGTAAACCGGGAGGGTGCAACCAGATGATGTTGCGAGCCGTCCCCCAGACGCCACCAGTTGGCGGTTGTGGAGATTTGTGGGCAGATCATATCGGCGCATCCATACCGCAGACACCGCCAACGCCTATTAAAGCCCCCACGCGACCGAGGCCTGACATCGATGGGTTTGGAATACGACACTGAGGACGAGAACGAAATCAACATAATGCCGGGTCTTCCCCCTCTTCTACATGAACTAAAGCCATTCGATGAAGTGCAGAAGAAGAAACCTATCAAGGCACATAAAAAGAAGAAGGTCCTTGCACTGCGCCTTTGCTAATATAATCTCTCTCTCTCTCTCTCCCCCTCTTTGTGAAGCTGTGTTCATCAAAAAATAAAATCCGATTAGACCCCCAAACCCGGGGACCCTGAACCCTAAGCCCTGCACCCGTAAACCCCTAAACCCGACTCAGAAAGCCCTAAGTAGGAACTCACGACAGGAGTCTCAGAAAGCCCTAAGTAGGAACTTACTATAGGATCAACGAAACACCAATATCCTTTCCTAGGGTCCCTTGCTCTACTGAGCCTAGAGTACTCCCCCTAGGCCCTGTTCTAGATGTTCATGCCCCTATATCATAGAACCCTTACGGTTTAGGGTTTAGGGGCTAGGGTTTAGGGTTTAGGGAGCCTAAACCCTAAACCCCAAACCCTGACCGGACCTTTAACGAAGCACGCATTCGTCCCAGAAAATTGGAACATGGGTTTAGGAGGATTAGTGCTAGAACTCTTATACTTTACCTCAAGGGCATTCGGGTTATGATGTTCCAACTTTTTGGCTTCTACTATAGGATCCCAGGTAAACCCTAAACCCTACACCATAAACCCTAAATTCTACACCCCTAAACCCTAAGCCCTAAAACCCCTAAGCCCTAAACCCTGAACCCTAAACCCCTAAACCCCTAAACCCTAAAACCCCCTAAACCCCTAAACCCCTAAACCCCTAAACCCCTAAACCCCTAAACCCCCACACCCTACACCCTAAACCCTAAACCCTAAACCCCTACTAACCCCTACACCCCTAACCTTAAAAACCCCAAACGGGACCCTGGGCATGAACAGGCCAAGGTCGAGATTTTGAACAAGTCCACTGGCGGCGTGCCTTGGCGAGCCCAAGAGGGCTTTAGGGTTTAGGGTTTAGGGGTTTAGAGTTTAGGGTTTAGGGTTTTAGGGTATAGGGGTTTGGGGTTTAGGGTTTAATTAGGGTTTAGGGTTTAGAGTTTAGGGTGTAGGGGTTTAGGGTTTAGGGTTAGCCCAAGAGGTCCTACCCAGAGAGCCCAATGGCCTTAATTAAGGAATATACCTTAAAGTATAGGGGCCTTAATATTATGATTTAAGGTATATTCCGTAATTAATGGGTATTGGTCATACTGAAAGGTTCATGGGACTTAGAAACTAGGTTTTAAACATAAGGTAACTATACTTATAGTTACTTATGACCCCATTTGAGGCACTGATAACTGTACTCATTAAGTCACATGAAGCTCCAAGTACCTTATATATCCCTTATATAGTCTCAAAGGGCCCCTATATAACCCCAAGGGTCCCTTTAAGGGTCCCTCCTTTAGTCCCTTGAAACGTACGACTTTCAGTGCTGCAACCCTTAAGCCCCCGACGACCCCAAAACCCTAAAACCTGTACTGCGCAGTAGCCGTCACTAACGGTATTCTCCCCACAGGGTCCTTAGTACCTATGTAGCAGAAACCAGGGACTTCCATGTTAGGAACTACTACCATGATTGAGGGAAGTATTTCAAATATCCGATAAGAGTACACGATTACCTATAGTCTTCATTGAAGTTCCTGTTTTTGGCTAGCCGAAATCATATTATAGGATCCTAACCATAAAATTAGTTAACCAAAAAAGGGACTGCAATGGAGACTATAGGGTTATATAGATGAGCATGCTCTGGAGCTGAGTATGTTCAGCTTCCTGGGACTTGACCTCGGGTGCAGAAAGGGTTTAGGGGTTTTTAGGGGTTTAGGGTTCAGGGTTTAGGGGTTTTAGGGTTTAGGGTTTAGGGAGAAACCCCCCAACCTGTGTCCTCAAGATAGACTCAAGACAGAGATGGTGAATGCAGAGTTGAATGGTTCGTAGACCGAGGCAGATAGACAGTGAAGACAGGTAAGCCAGGAAGACACCCCGTGTCTACAAAGGTAACATATGCATGCGCATATGCACATCTACTCACACATATGCATATATATACATATATATGCATATATATATATATATATATATACATATATATACACACACAGTATACACACACATGCACACATGCCAAGATGTTGGGGCGACTGTTCACCTTCCCAGGTGTTTACAGAGGACAAGGTCATGGGTCAGGGAGTGATCTATGATGTCGATCCGGACAAGGAGCAGCAAGTGATCAGAGCTGTCGGGTAGGGTTACGGCTCAGGGTTTACGGGTCAGCATGTTGGGTTTAAGGTTCAAGTTTTGAGGGTTTAGGGGTTAAGGCTTGAGGGTTTAGGGTTTAGTAGTAATCTGAAAGTTTAATCGTTGATTTCCATGGCTTATGGGGGAAGTAAGAACCCTAAACCCTAAACCCTGAACCCTGAACCCTGAACCCTGAAGTCCTGCACCTGCAAGAGCCTTAAATTCCGGAACCCTGTTTGGGGTTTAGGGTTGAGGTTTAGGGTCTAGGGTCTAGGGTCTAGGGGTTTAGGGTTTAGGGTTTGGAGGCTCCTGGGACGTAACGAGCATGGTTATAAGTACTTTTCGGTTTCATGAACCTGTAAGTCGGCCTCCAACCCTAAACCTGAAACCCTAACCCTAAAGCCTAACTAAACCCTAAACCCTAAAGCCTAAACCTGAAACCCGAAACCTCAAAGCCTAAAGCCTAAACCCTATAAACCCTAAACCCTAAAGCCTCCAACTAAACCCGATTGGCAGTCGGCCCTGATGAGCTCCTTTACCCAGACCCCCGGAAGGATCTAGAAAGTCGAAACCCTAGTTTGGGACGCTATACTAGTAAAGGGCTCTTTATAGGAACCCCCATTAAGGGATCTGCTTTTTGGATGCTCCTGGGGCTCTGGGAAATCGTGAAACTCTAAACCCTAAACCCTGAAGTCCCTAAACCCTAAAACCCTATACCCTAAGCTCTAAACCCTAAACCCTCAAACCCCTAAACCCGTAAACCCTAAGCCCAAAACCCCTAAACCCTAATCCCTAAACCTTGAAGCCCTAAACCCTAAACCCTAAACCCTAAACCCTAAAGCCTAAAGCCTAAAGCCTAAACCCTTATAAACCCTAATCCCTAAACCTTGAAGCCCTGAAGCCTCAAGCTCGAAACCCTTGTGAAGCGCATCTGCCGGCCAGGAGCACGATCGGGTTGACTGGGACCTCCGAAGAAGCTTAACAGGCACACACTCGGTTTTATGAACCGTTTAGGTTTTGAGGGTCTGGTTTAGGGTTTAGGTTTGATCCCGTGATCTGCAGAGGACTGATTATACCTAGGATTCTAGAGGGTTCTAGCATGTACAGGGTTTGTGGGGTGTGCAGATCCTTCCTGCTGCCCCCTAAACCCTAAACCCCTTGAGGGTCCTTCCTGCTGCCCCAGTAAGCTTGCGCTGTCATGGTCGTCGCCTGGGGATTTAAGTTTAGATATGGGGCTTTCTGTGTTTTGGCTTCGTGTTTGTGGTTTAGGGCTTGGGGGTTTTCATTGTGGTTTTACTGCCTCGAGGTTACGGGCAAGCCTAAGCCATTAACAAAAACACACCTGAACCCTTAGAGACCTAAACCATAGACACGTAAGCCTTAAGAGCTTAAAGCCCTAAGGCCCTAAACCTGGGGCTTATGTTTCACGGTATTTACCTTTCACGCAAATGAAAACCGTATTTCCAATGTATCCAGCTCCAACATCTTCCAACAGCTGTCCTGATTAGTCGAACTTAATAAGTTCTCAGTCCTAGCTTGCAGCATTCAGTCTGTCTGTGCCACACGACCAGTGCCAGGTGCTGCACGCTTCAAAAGGATGAAGAAGGCCGTGGCGGACGGTCTTTCTGCCCCGCCCGCCGACCTCAGCTTTCTGAAAAAGTGCAAGCCTGCACAGGAAGGCGTTTCGGACGTGGTCTCCTTCCTTCAGGAGATTTACAACAGCGTGGCAGGAATATGCCAGATGTCTGAGATTCTACAATGGATCCACCCCAAGATCCTTATGCAGCAGCCCTTGGCAACCCTGACAAAGAGCTGGACTGGCCAGCAGACGAACCCGCTGCGGCAACCGATGCCAGAAAGATGCGGCAGCGATTCAGGAGCATGACAGCTTCTGAAAAGACGGCAGAGCAAAGGGTTTAGGGTTTAAACTGGTTGGCCGAAACCCGAAACCCTAAGCCCCGAAAACCATGCTCCAGCGCCCTTTTAAGTCACACCCCGAGCTACTACGCTGAGTTGCTACAGCCAAAACACCAGATCCAAAGAGCTTTCACTCTAAACCCCAAAAACTTACCCTCAAAGAGCCGGCAACGTTAAAGCCCTAACCTTCAAACAACCCCTAAACCCTGGAGGAAATAGCGCTTCGAACTGATTCTCCAGGGCTCCATAAAGAGTAGCCTAGAGTCTGGAGTCTACTGACAAAAACCTGGCCGGATGAAGTAAAGCTTTAAAGCGTCCCAAACCCTAAACCCTAAACCCTAAACCCTAAACCCCTAAACCCCTAAACCCTAAACCCTGAACCCTAAACCCTAAACCCTAAACCCCAAACCCTAAACCCTAAACTTCAGAGCTTCAGAGGCCAGTTCCTCAACGAGATCCGCCGCCTTTCCCTGGGTCCAAAGCTCTTTCGCCGGCCTTGGCTGACGCGAGCTGTGAAAGTGCAGTTCAAAGGCGCCTTGACAATCAATGGCTCAGAGGATCAGGGTTTAGGGTTTAGGGTTTAGGGTTTAGGATTTAGGGTTTAGGGTTTAGGGTTTAGGGCATCTTGTCAATCAATGGCTCAGGGGATCACTCTAAAAGGGCCCGGAGACTTGGCAGAGTTTTTGAGACTTGAAGGTTCTGAGTTTAGGGTTCTACGTTTAGGGTTTAGGGTTTAGGGTTAAGGGTTGAGGGTTTAGGGTTTAGGGTCTACCCTAAGGCTCATGGACCTCCATAGTGAAAGGTCTTCTTTTGGATAATATAGGGGCCTTAATAATTAGAAGAGGGTTTGGGAGTATATTGTACTATAACTATAGTACCCTAAGGCTCATGGACCTCCATAGTGAAAGCCCAAACCTTAGCCCCCAAAGCCCCAAACCTTCCCCTAGAAAGCCCATAACAGCAATAAGAGCCCTTAGGGTAGACATTTGCAGCACATATCTTCGTCCCTGCTGAACTGAGAAGACGGTTTTCATCCATCAAAGAGCGGTTTAGGGTTCAGGGTTTAGGGAACTGTCTAGGTTGTGGTCTAGCTCATGCGGCCAGGCCCTCTTGCTTTCTCCCCATCCGCGAGTCGTAGCTCCACATTTCAGAGCTCAGAAAGGAAGTGGCCCGAAATAGAAGACTCAATAGCAACACCCTCGATATCAGGCAAGTGAGGTATCCTCATTTCAAGACCCCACCCTCCCTAAACCCTGAACCCTAAACCCTAAAGCCTATACCCTAAACCCCATTTCTTGTATGGTCTTCTCAGCTTAGCCTCAAATCGCAGCCGTAGGTCCGCTGGCGTGGTCTAGGGTTTAGGGTTAAGGGTTTAGGGTTTAGGGTCTAGGGTCTAGGATTTAGGGTATAGGGTGTGGGTTTAGGGTCTAGTAAACTGCAGGTGAAGGCGGCGAAGATGCGGGCGGCTTGTACCGCGAGGCCTCTCCGTTGCGCAAGCTCTCTTGAAAGCTTTGAATGTAGAAGCTTAAACAAGTAATTACAATTATAAGCAAATATAAAATACATACATAAATAGATATATGCATATAAAATACATTCCTGAGGATTCTATTGATAATTCTCTTAGCACTATGGATCCCAGAACACGGTTTTGACAGTGAAGGCCCCTAATTCAATGTCCTGCTTCAACCACCTTGGTCCCTAAACCCTAAACCCTAAACCCCAAACCCTAAACCCCAGACCCCAAATCCCAAACCCTAAACCCTAAGCCCAAACCCTAAACCCTAAACCCCAAACCCTAAACCCTAAACCCCAAACCCTAAACCCCTCCTGCTTCAACCACCCATGGCCACGCACTTCTCAGGCACTGGAGGCATGCGTGCGAGAGCTGACTTCCAGGTGACTCGCCGGATTTTTTGAAGCTACCTATAGGCCCCATAGTAGTTCTTTTTTTGGGATTTTGGGATTCCTTGATAGAATCCTAAATATAAGCCACAAGAAGGAACTATTATGGGGCCTATGGGTACAATCTTCTCCTTTCTTCGTGTCATGTTTCCGGGGCCCCTAAACCCTAAACCCCTAAAGCCCGCGGCCCTAAATCCGACGTTAGACTACGACTGCAGGAACTGTGAACGATTCTTTCTTGATCGCTGTTTGCAGTCAAAGGGGTGTTGCGTGTTGAATAGCCTGATGAATTCCTAGTGCTATTATTGACGGTCGTCGTGGTGGTGGCATCTGCAGCATGCTGCAGCAGCAGGTAGTCATGGTAGTAGTGGTACCGGGAGTGGCAATGGTAGTGGTAGCGGCAATGGCCGTCTTCGTCGCAGTCTTTGGCAGTCGTATGGCTTTGGTCCTAGAAGCAGCAGGAACAATTGTAGTAGCACACCCCGAACCCCAAAATCTTCAACTTTAAACAGAAACCCTAACCGTCACTACGGTTGACGATATACATCCTGCATTGCTTGAAGGAACCTAAACTATGGGAATTATGGTATATTCCTTATCATAACTTATGGAATCCGTAGTTACCCAGAACCACAAACCTGAACCCTAAAAGCCCTGACCGAGACAATCCCTTGAGGTCGTTGCCCCTCCTCCTGCCATGCCCAAATGCCGTCGCCGAGGCTGTGGAGCAGTGCATGGCTTTCTGGAGTTTAAGGGTGTTTAAGGGTGTTGGGTTTAGGGTGCTGGGTTTAGGGTATAGGATGCGATTATTGAGTTGGTATCCTTTCAGCTCAGTAATCAGTGCACCCTCGCGTACACATGCCCACGGATTTACATCACACTTGCCAGTTGCTGGACATGCATACATGCCTACATACGCACATACATACGTACGTACATACATACAGTGGTACATATATGTACTGTATGTACATGGACCGATGTTAGCTAGCTAGGTAAATTATCACCTAGCCAACTAGCCAGCTAGGTATCTAGGTAGGTATATAAAAGGAAAGATTTATGGATAGATAGATACATAGATAGATAGATAGATAGATAGATAGATAGATGACATGGTGCATGCGGGCTTTGTAGGTGCATGGGGCTTCAGATGTCCCCAGCACTGCTCTGTTTCCCGTGGCAGTGGACCCCGCAGATGTGGTTTTGGTGAAGAACGAAGAAGGTTCAAGTTATAATTTGCAATAGTGCACACATGCCATATAGCTGTAGAATCTGCAAGCTGTTGCCAATTTTTGTGATCGCCATTTGACATTGTACCAGAGAACACCCAGCACAGCCCATGCCTTTTGAAGGGTCCCCCCCAGACCCGACAACGACTTCGGGAAGGCTTCATCGGAGAGGCTCCAGTACGGTTGATGACGTAAACCCTACATGACCCATAATGAGGACTATATCATAATTCCCATAGTTTAGGGTCCTTAGCGTAATGCTGGATTAATATCATCAACAGTAGCGACAAAGGAGACAAACCCTAAACCCTAAACCCTAAACCAAAGCGTCGGGAAGATGAGCCCTGAACAGCCGAATCCCGAAGACTAATAGAAGCCGCACCTGCCATGGCCTAATTTATAAATGGTGTAGGGGCCCCTACATAAGAATAGGGTTCCTTTAAAGGGTTCCTTAAAGGGGATACTATAAGGGATATATAAATGGGAGTTTCCAAGAACAAGGGGTACCTTATTTTGGGGTCCTTATAACAAGGATCCTATTATTTAGGGTACTATATTAGGGTCCCCTATTTTCGGAAACCCCCAAATATGAGGGCCTAAATCATTACCAATACTATTCTTGGGGGCTCCTTGTTAGATTTATAGTATCATAGTCCCCAAAACCCTATTCTAACTATTAAGGCCCCTATATGATCCGAACACCCTAAACCATGAACAGCTAAACCTTAGAACCCCGACCCTGATCACCCCAAACCCCTGCACCATTACACAATATGGGCGGTTTAGGGTTTAGGTTTTTAAGGTTTAAGTTTAGGGTTTAGGGTTTAGGGGGCTTAAATAATTACCAATACTATTCTTGGGCGGTTCCTTCTTATGTTGTAATGGGCCCCGAAACCTTATTCTAATTATCAAGGCCCCTACATTACGCAGAAAGGTTGGCGAAAATCGAGACTGTTGGATCCTCAACCCCAGCGCAACGTCGTCGACGGCCCTTGCGGGGCTGGTATCCTGTCCGACAGGTTTTTGGGAAGTTTGGAAGGTCCCTAATCCTTAAGGGGTTTAGGGTTTAGGGTGTAGCGTTTAGGGAAGTCCGACCGGTTTTTGCAAGTTCGGAAGGGCCCTACCTAAACCCCCAAAAGTAAGTAGAATAATGGCCCAACACCTATAAAAGGCTATTCTTCTACATACTTTTGGGGTCTAGATAAACCTTAAGCCCTGTATCTGAAAAATCCTAAAACCCTAAACCCCGAAAGATCTTCCCGCAGAACCCTGGACCTCTAAACCAAGAACGCCCTTAAATCGTCGAAGCCTAACCCTCTACTCCCCAGTTCCCAGGGCTGGCGGGAATATAGGCTTTGGGTTTACGAACTTTGGGGTGTCTGTGTTGGGATTTTGGGTTTCGGTTGCTTGGAGCGTTCAGTGTAGGGGACTTGGAAAGCGTCATGCAACGCGGGCTTCCAGTATTCTACCACAGTACTAGGGCATATCCAGCAAGCATACAACTCTAGATAGAGCTGATGTAGATACGATCTCTACGCCCCCCTTTTTCCCTGAAAAGGAATCATGCCCAAAGGGTCCAAGTAGCAATATGGTAGCTACTTTGTAGGGTTTTGGGCCCCCAAAGAAAAACTATACTATAACTTGGGCCCTATACCCTAAACCCTAAACCCTAAACCCTTTGGGATGTAAGCTAAAGCCTCAAACCCTAAACCCCCCAAATCTCCATAAAGAACCCAACGTCTCCCCATACAACCCTGAACCCCTAGACGCCCTAAACCCTAAACCCTAAAGTTAAACACTACGGAAAATGGTGCTCAACAAAAAAACACTGAACCCCTAAAAGCCTACGACACCAAAATCTCGAAGATGTCTGAGGAGTTTATGGGCCAGCTGATGGGAGGCTCAGCTCAAATCATGTGGCCCCTGATGCGGTTTAGGTATTTAGGGTGCGTGCGTGCACCGGTTTCATTTTGTGTGTTTAAGCGCGCTTTTCAGCTTTCGTTTAAGGGCTCGCGTGTTTCAGGGCTTTGGTTGGGCTTATCGGGTGTTTACAAGGGTCTATGACAGGAGCCTATATGGTTAGAGTCGGGTTTGCAGAGTTCTTACTAATGTAGGAGCCTAAACCAATACTATTTCTGGGGCTCTTTATGATAATCATACTATAGTGGGTGCCAAAACCTTATTCTAATTATTAAGGCCCCTATATTATATTTAATTCAGATCTCTATATGTCTGTTGATGGAGGGAACAAGGCCGACCGTATGACTTCAACATGTGTTGTCGGACCACTTCTACAAACAGCCCGAATTTCGGGATTCCCTGATTGTCAACCCTAATGAGCGAAGCGATTATTGGTTTTTATGGAGTCCCTATAGGCCTTTTAAAGAGCCTTGCCAGACCCTTCAGAATTTTACTTGAACGCTAGTAGAACCCTGAGAGACCCCCTACAGAATTTTCATGGATCTCGAAACGAAGAGTCATGTTTCCCTAGAGCCCGAAGCAGAATAGAGCCCAAATACATGGAGCCCCAAAAGACTCCAATCTCAGGATTGGCATTGCGGACAGGCAGACAGCCGCTGATTGCTTGCGATTGTTTCGGTTTTAGGTCGCTAGTATTAGACTCGGATATCGAAGCCTAAATAGTACCTGCCGATATTATTTCTCAGGGTTCCTTATTTACCACAAAGGAGCCCAGAACCCTAATTCTAATTATTCAGGCCCTTACATTACCACGAAATCCTGGTTGTTTCCTCAGCACTGCTCGCCTGCGGTCGTTTGGGGCTTGCGCAACTTGGCCCAAGAACCAAGAACTCTCCGACCCAGGGAGTGGTACTATAGACACCTTGCCATGCAAGTGGGAATAGGACTTTGGGGTAGTTCATGTCGAGGAGGCCTCATGACGAATAATGTTAGTAATTATTCAACCTTCTATATGACTGAATGTGCTTGCGGTGCTCAAAACTCGGGTTTTTCGATACGTCCCAGGAGACACATATAGGATTGCGAGGGTAAGAGACGGGCCGCGCGTATTGGCAGCCTTCTGCCTTTGTTGTTTGTGTCTTTGTTTGGGTTTTGTTTTGCTTTGTTTGTTTGTTTGGGTGTTTGTCCTGCGAGTTATTTCTGTACTGTTCTTGCTTTGGTTGCTGCTGAGGATGGTGTTTGTCAAAGAACGGTTCCGGAGTACAGTATTTCACCTTGGGCTCCATTCAGCTCTTCTGCACGTGTACAGAAGGGTTGTGTGGCAGTTTCTATGAAGTTTGTATGATTTGGGGACACCTCGCATTCCCTATACAACCCTTTCTGCGTCGGATCTTCTGGGTTCAATTTGGGGTTTAGGGTTTACCGTACCCCCAAACCCTACAAAATAAGATAGTAGGTTATGACCCCTTATATTTATATGTATAAGGTCTAACCCCTGCAACACTGGGTTTCTGGATCTGCAGGTTTGGTCAGGGCCTGGGGTTTTGGGGTTAGGATTTAGGGTTTACGGTCCCAATGCCCAGCCATCAGCCCTCATTCCGTTATCCCAGATGCTACACCCAAGATGTTAGCCTTGACAAACTGCGATGAACGTACACCCTACGCCACAGGATTCATAGATCCCGGTGGTGATTGTTGATGCTAATACTGAAAGCACTCCGAAACAGATAGATAAATCGATATTGGTTTGGTGCCCTTCAAAAGCCTTGACATATGAGTCCTTAATTAGAGCCTGAATCAAGGTTATCGATGGTAGCCCGCCTACACCCTAAACTAGGTTATCTATGGTAGCCCGAACCCTAAACCCTAAACCCTGTTATCTATGGTAACCCGAACCCTAAACCCTAAACC
>CAJNDV010000237.1:95912-109583 GCA_905221635.1 Symbiodinium sp. CCMP2456
TTAGGGCTTAGGGCTTATAGGGCGTAGGGTTACACCTAACACCTAAACCTGAAAGTTCAACCTCAGGGCAGACCGCTTGCTCAAGCGACGGTTGAAGTTCGACTCGCTGCTCCTTGTCCCAAAAGCAGGGCTCACCGCGACCTCCGGTTTAGGGTTTAGGGCTGGAAATTTGGGGTTTAGGGTATATTCGGGTTCCAGGTTCAGGAATTGGGAGTTTAGGGTTAGCTGCCCTTCCTTAGCTTGGTTCCTCTTTTGGTAGAGTTCGGGGTGTTTGGCCTCTGCTCCCCTAAGGGTCGCAGCACTTTGCGCAACCTCAAAATGCAGACAAAGGCAAGTCCAAGAACCGGGACACCTGCAAGGCCTTTGTCATAGGCAAAGGCCCCCCTGAGTCCAAGAGCAAAGGTAAGGGCAAGGACTCAGTGAGCCCGGAGCCGGCAAAAACACCACCACTTTGGCCTCCCCGCAAAAGGGAAGGGCCGTCCCAGGAGGAGCCCGCTCGTCCTGTTAAGGCTAAGGCGGCTCCAGCAGTTCTGAAGGAGGCGCCGGCGGAACAGTACAGCTACTACTCGTCGTCGACGGGTACAGAGGAGCCGAAGGCGAGTGCACCACAGGATTTCTGAGACTGACCCTACACCCTAAACCCCAAAGAGACGAAAGGGCTCTCCCTAAGACGGTTCGGACCCTTCTCCGGAGAACCTTGACCCTTAAACCCCAGTATAGGGGCCTGAATAATTCCCTATACTATTTTTTGGGGGGTTTCCGAATAGTAGAATGGGCCCCCGAACCCTATTCTATTTAGGGCCCTTGCATCAAAACCCTAAACCTATGGTCCGGGACAGCCAGTGTTTCTGGCAAAGCAAAGCGACGTCGCCTCGGAAGAGGTATCTGGGGATCCAACAAACCTACCGTTCTTAGGGCCCTGCCGCGAATCCTAGTTACCTATAGTAGAAGCCTAAAAGTTGGAAACCCAATAGCCTCAATCCTTAGGAGACATGCAAAGGGAATCCCAGCACTAATTGTCCTTAATGAGGTTTCCAACTTTATGGGGTTTAAAACCCTAAACCCTAAACCCTAAACCCTAAACCCTAAACCCTAAACCGGTTTACCATAGTTTATTCAGCATGGGTTCTTGCAGCGTCAGTGCCGGAACTAAGCTTCCACCAAAGGCCAGAGCCGAACGCTGTACCTGGAAGTCCCGAACACGCAAGGATGATTTCGGGCTTAGGGTTTAGGGTTTAGGTTTAGGGTGTTTAGGGTTTAGGGTTTAGGGCGTTTAGGGTTTAGGGTTTAGGGTGTGTCTGAGGTTGAATGCCAGAGTTACGAAAAGCGTTTTGTTTCAAGATCAAGCTAAACCGCCTTTAACTCACAAGGCAACCTTAAACTCATAGCCTCAAATCTTAAAACATACCCTCAAACCCTATACCAGCCCTTAAGCCCTAAACCTTAAACCCTAACCCTAAACCCTAAACCCTAAACCCTAAACCCTAAACCCTAAACCCTAAACCCCTAAACCCCAAACCAAGGCAACTTGCAGCTGTGAGGAGAGGTCTTGCCTCGGCTACTTAGACATGCTTTGGCGGTTTACCGGGATGGACTTTTTGTGGTTTAGGGTAGGGTTTAGGGTTTAGGTGGTTTTTGGTGTGCAGGGTTCGGAAAGTTTGCGACGTCTGATTTGAGGTTTAGGGTTTGAGGACTTTGGGATACTAGGGTTCAGGGTTGCGAGGTTTAGGGGCTTCGCGTTGCGTGTGTATAGATCACGACTTCAATGGGTGTTCTGAGAGTTTTGAGTTTTTTTCTTAGGACGGGGTTGATGGTGTGCACTTTAGGTAGGCTTGGGGCTGCAAAACAGGAATCTGGGGTGAGTTTGGAGATTTTTTGGTTTTTGGTGTGCAGGGTTCGGAAAGTTTGGAATGTCGGACTTGAGGTTTAGGGTTTGGGGTTTAGGGTTTGGGGTTTAGGGTTTAGGGTTTAGGGGTTTAGGGTTTAGGGTTTAGGATTTAGGGTTTAGGGTTTAGGTGTTGCGGTGTGGAGGAGCTTCGGGTAAAGTTGGTGTACCATCACGGATCAGAGTCGAACCTCGAAACCCAGACTTAGATAGCCAACGGAGAACTTTCGAGCTTTTGGCCTTACATAGTTGGTCTATCTTCGATTGTTTGAACATGTTTGGGCCCGGTTATTGAAGAAGAGAGTAGCTGCCTTATGCCAAAGCCAAAGGATCGGAGGACTTAGCACGTAGATCATGATACAGAGATACAAGTGTGCTAGCTGGCTTGATCCTTCCTGTATAACCTACTTGCTGAGTCCCCTGTTCCGCTGCATAAGCCTTGTTGTCACAAATCCCTTTCATGGCTATAAAGCCCTACCATCACACCATGAAACTTAACAAGAGCCTATACACTTCTACGACAGCGCTATCAACGACCCCATGTAACAATATCGACAACCCTAGACCCTAAACCATATACTAGTTCTCCAGAAACTACAAAGATTGGACAATGCGCATTCAAGGTGGTCCCAATCCATCTTTTGCGGCTCTGGCGATGGCAGGACATGCCAAGCATGAAAGCAAGTACTGAAAGCAATTACATTCCCACTTGGGTGGGTCGTAACCCTAAACCCTTAACCCCAAACCCCTAAGCCCCAGACCGTGTAATCATACTATTTGAGTACATGGACCCTTGGGGTAGTCTTAGTTTGGGAGCTGAGCGCGCTTTTGAAGTCTCTGCGTAAAGGATCATGGGACTTAGGAAGTAAGGATATAAGCACCTGAAGTTGGATTATACTTATAGGTAGAGTCACTTAGTTATAGTTACTAAGTCAAGATCCTCCAAGCAGTGGTGAGGCCCGAAAGCCGCTTGCCCTTAGTTTCCAACATGGTTCCTTTTCTGGCTGCTGAGCGTTAAAACCTCGCCATACCAATGGCTAGCCAAGCTAAGGACCAACGTTGGAAATTGTGGGTATACCCTCCATACTGCTTCCCTGAACCCTAAAGAATAGGCCCTAAACCCTAAACCCTAATGCTTCATTTTGAGGAGCCCGGAAACTAAAGCCCGCACCCCAGCCAGCATCCCGAAATCCTGAGAACCTGAACACACAGCCCTTTGAAGACCTGTGGCTTAGGGTTATAAGGTCTTTTGGGGTTTAGGGTTTAGGGTTTAGGGTTAATCAGAGTCCTGCGGTAGCCTATCCTAAGCCTCTTCATGACATGGAAGTGCTTTCCTAAACCTTGCTGTAGCCCTAACCCTAAACCCTAAACCCTAACACTAACCCTACACTCACCCCGGCGATGTGTCATGTTAGGGGTCTCGGAGACTTGGGTTAAGGCTTTAGGGTTTCGGGTTTAGGATCCAAGAGGTATGAGGCCATGGTGTCTTGCGCTGTTTCGTTGTGTGGTTACCGTAGTAGTGTGAGCGGTACTGCCCCGAGCCTTATATCCGGAAAACCCTAAACTCTACAAGCCCTAAGCCCTAAACCCCGAAACTCTACAAGCCGTAAACCCTAAACCCTAAACCCTCTATGCCCTAAGCCTTAAACCCTAGAAGCCCTAAACCCCTGAACCCTAAACCCTAGAAGCCCTAAACCCTACTTCAGGCTCTTCTGACTCAGTCTGATACTGCTTCCTGTCGGATCCGCCTTGCCACTGCTTCGAGCCCCCTCATGCTTGCCGACCTGACCCACGGTTTAGGGTTTAGCGTTTAGGGTGAACGGTGTAGGGTTTAGGGTAACGCTGTACTCCCAAAAAGACATCCTCGTACCCCAATCACGAAACGGTTATATGGCTCCTGCTTCCTAGCATCCGTGGAGCAGGATTTGCGGCGGCGGGTCTGCGGCAATGTCATCGTCGACCTTGAATGCCTGAAGCAGCACACGGTGTACAAGAGCCTTTCCTGGGAATTCAGCTGCGTAAACGATCACAAGATCTTCCGCAAGTATGTTGCAATTAGGCATGCAGAAATGAGTAGGATAAGTCCGTTCCAACCTCTGGCCAACAGCCCTAAAGCAGACTTTGTACATATAGGGACGAAGTTGGGGCCCCCATGTTGCTTCAGAAAGACTACGGTTTCTTTGCATCGGATTGTTTCGAGCTTGTTTGCTCCAAGGTACAGAGCTCGCCCGGGGCAACAGCACCCTTACCCCCGTATAACCCTCACAGTAGCCCTGATGATTGATTGAAAGTAACCCCTACAGTATATCTAGATGTACCAAAACCCCTAAACCGTCAGAGAACCCTTATAGTAACCTGTCGGTGCAGGGTTACAGGCTCAGGATTTGGGGTTTAGGAGGGCCCTTAACAGCCAAGCCTGCAACCTAAACCCGAATCGCATCGTAGCTTGCAGCGACCTCACTTTGTGGAGCCGTGCATATCCACAGACCATCTATCTTCGTTTCCTGAAGCCCTGCACCCTAAACCCTTCGTTTCCTCGCCCTTGACTCGCTCTGCACCGGTCAGGAACTGTACTGAGACGGACATTCACATCGTGCACCTGTGGCAGGCCGGTTCAGGGCTTATAGGGTTTAGGGGCAGAAGGATTGTTTCAACGCGACGGCTTCAGGACTTTGCTTGGAGGGTCGGGAGACTTAGTAAGTAGGTAATAAGTAGACTTACAAGTACCCTAAAAGGGACCCTAATTGGGGTTATAGTACTTCTAAGTCTATAAAATCACCATTTACTACGTCCCCCGACCCTCCAAGTGGGGACTCTGGTGTGTTACAGGCACCCTGCAGGCGTGCGCCCTAACTCCGAACAAGCCCTGATGCTGTAAACCCCCTAAACCCTAAACCCTAAACCCTAAAGGTCCATGTACCCAAATAGTAGATACTTTGGCTTTGAAGTAGTCCCTGTATAGGTACTTTGGGGCCAAAGTATATACTGTTTGGGTACATGGACCCCTAGGGAAACCCTTAACCAACCCTAAACCACAAACCCCAAACTGCCTGTAAACCCTAAAGAGCAAATCGCCCGACGGGGGTCTACAGTAGGTCCAGTAGGTTCGAGATGTCAGGATTGTCCTGGAGCCTTTTCGTGCAGTTCTGTAAATTAACCATCTGTGCCAGGAATGTCGTCCGAGACCCTAAACCCTTAAGCCGATGCCTTGAGCCTTGCCTAAACCGCTAAGCCTAAACTCTACCTGGACCCTAAAGAATCTACCTTTTTAGGGCTCCCAATTGTGACTTCTTTATATAAGCCCTTAAAGAGGTAGGTCGGTTCAAACTAAGGTAAACCCTGAAGCCGAATTTCTTGCCAAGCGGTGCAGGTCTTGGAGGGGTTCTCACAGCAGCAACGGCGCTCCTTTCTCAGTGCCTCGGTTCAGGTGACGCTTGAGAGCCTGCAGCGGCGGACTTATTAACTACACCTTAAACTACCGAACCCTACGTTTTTGTAGGTTCCGATTATACACCCGAATATGGAATTTATAGGGACCCTACAAGAAATTAGGTTTTGGTAGGTTAAGGCAAGCTTGTCTAAATGCAGAGCCCAAGCCTCTACACGATTTCTAAAGCATTACCAGGTGACCCGATACCCTTAACTTCTGAGGATCCGGGTCTACCGTATACCCTAAACCCTAAACCCTAAACCCCTAAACCCCAAACCCTAAACCCTAAACCATCCTAAACCCTAAACCCCTAAACCCTAAACCCTAAACCCTAAAGGACAAAAGCCCGGCTTGAGCCGAGGATTTGTCTGGGGACGGTCCTCGCTTCCGGGCGAAGTCTGGGAACGGAGTTTCACCGTTCAACTCCTGCTGCTTGGATGGAACAGGGGTTTAGGGTTTAGGGTTTAGGGTTTAGGGTTTAGGGGGGTTCCTTATTGTAATTATATACCCTCAAACCCTCTTCTGGTTATTAAGGCCCCTATGTTAGGGTTTTCAGGTTTAGGGTAATAGGGTCCTATACGAGTTTCACCGTTCAACTCCTGCTCCTTGGATGGAGTTTTGCAGGGCCTAGAAGGCCTAAACCCCTAAACCCTGAACCCTAAACACTGAACCCTAAACCTAAACCCTAAACCCTAAACCCTAAACCCTGCACCCTAAACCCTAAACCCTAAACCCTAAACCCTGAACCCTACTATAAACCCTAAACCCCGAACCCTAGAGTTTGGCGCTGAGGGCTTTTGGGTTTAGGGTTCTTGTGGCCCTCGAGTTCGGCGCTGAGGGCTTGGGTTTGGGGTTCTTGCAGGGCTTCATACGGGCTGTAATGTAGGGGTTTTAATAATTAGAACAGGGTTTTGGGGGTTCCTTATTGTAATTTTTTACCCCCAAACCCTATTCTAATTGTTACAGCCCCTATGTTAGGGTTTTAAGGTTTAGAGTAGTCTCACCGTTCAACTTCTGCTGCAAGGTTTTTGCAGGAGCTTTGCGATCATAAGAGTTCTATAAGGCTGGTGTAGGGTTTTGCTCAGGGTTCAAAAACCCACAGGGTCCGAGTACCCAAACAGTAAGGTTTTGGGTCCCAACACCCATGCTCTGACTGGTTTTTGGACCTTGAAACCCTACTATTTGGGTACTTGGACCCTTAGGGTAAGAGAGCGTGTTCAATGTCCGACCAGGTTCCTTTACTCATACGTCGGAGGCGAAACGGAGCAGCTGCCTTTTCTAGCTCTGGGGTTTGTGTTGATGGTTGTAGCTCCTTTTTGGGGATGCCGGGATACCTTATAAAATCCTGAATATATAATTGGCTAAACCAAAAAAAGGAACGACTACAATGGAGACTACAGGTAGGGTCCACGGAGGCATTCAGAGCGCTTGGCGATGTTGACGCTGAAAGCCGTGGCCCTAAACCCTAAACTCTAAACCCTAAACCCTAACACCCACCCTGCACGAGACGAGTGGGCTTCGGCGCCGGTCCCCTTGATCTTCTAGGCCCCGGGGAGTGCACCTTAAGGGCTTACCCATATAGGCCCTGAAGTAGTTCCTTTTTGGGGCTCATATATAGAATCCTATAAGGTAACCCCAAAAAGGAACTACTATGGGGCCTATGGGTAGTTTCTTCTGCCGAAGCTTGGCTCAAGCTTCTTGCGCTCCACTGCTCCTGGCGACGGCGCCACGGGGTCGCGAAATTGAGTCGTCGTTCTCCTTCTGGGCCTCATCCTGGTTTGCAGGCCTCGGAACTTCAAGCGACAAGTGACGTACCCACGTCTGTCGGAGTCAGAGAAGATGGTGGCGCCCACTATCAAAACTGCAGAGGATGCTGCTTCCGTTCAGCGTCTTTCAGAGATATCTCAGGAGCGACTTGCACAGCACGGAGATTGGAATTTGCTGACACTAAGTGAAGGCTTCTATGTCACTGCTTCCCCGTGGTGACGGGTAAGCCAGTGGTGCGGGCTCAGGTTCAGGACTGAAAGCTCGTAGGAGCTTCCTCTTTTAGTTTCTAAACCATTAGCTGTCCTATCTACTCCCCAGGTGCAACACCAAGCAAATCCTATAAAGCCTCACCCCCAAACGCTCCTTACATGAACAGAGTCCCTTTGAGCTGCCAAGGTCTAGGGCTAGGATTTCTAACTTGGGGGTTTCAGGGGTTTTTAGGGTGAAGTCAACTCCTGTAAGACCTTTGAGAAGCCCAAAAACAGGGTTCTACTAGGGGGAGGAGTGCCAGTTCAGGTTCTTATAAGGGCTCTACATGAGTTAGGTGCTCAAAGGTTCGGGGTTCAATGCCTGAACTGTGACTATGAATCTGATAAACCCTAAACCCTAAATCCCCAAACCCTAAACCCTAAACCCCCAAACCCCCCTGATCCCTAAAGCAATGACCCCAGGAGTGGCAGCAATGACTTGAGGCTGCCTTCCTCTCACACCTGCCTCTTGGCCCAGTTCGAGCTTTGCATCATTGCCTACGGTTTAGGGTTTAGGGTTTAGGGTTTAGGGTTTAGGGGTTTAGGGTTTCGGCTTTAGGGGTTTAGGGTTTAGGGTTTAGGGTTTAGGGGCTCCTTTCCCTAAGGGTCCAAAGGACCTAATAATCATGCACTTGGAGTACGGATAGTAGTTTTGTAGCTTCGTAGTCAGAAGAGTATATGATGATTAGGTGCTTGGACCCTTCTAGGGTGTGTGTTTATAGAGATTTGCAGGGGCATCTAGAATAAACCCCCCAAAAAAAACCGGATTCAGAGCAAATGGTGCTGGGATTCCCTATACATTGCTCTATTAAGGATTGAGGCTATTGGGTTTCCAACTTTTGGGCTTCTGCCATAAAGGAAGCAGGGCGGGTTTGTGTACGTTTTCTGTGTTATGCAGGTCGTCAGGGTTTGGGTATCCTTTGAGCGCAATACCTCGTAAATACGGAGCATTCCCTAGACATCTTTCTGCAACCTTACTATGAGTTCGGGGTTGTGATTTGCTTGAGAGGGAACTGTGCCGTTGGGTCCGGGGTGTATAGGCTTTGGCTTGGTTGAGATTTCGGATTGTCGGTTTGGCGGCTGCTGTGCTACGACTCTACCGAAACCCTCAACCCCGAACTACACCCCAAACCCTGTTTGCCCTTTCCCCTAAACCCTAGACTCTGAATAGGAGACCGGGGGAGGAAATAAGATGCGATCAAACAAAGCCAAGACTCTATAAAATTCTTGAACCGTTAGTCCTTCGAACAGACTCCAGTATGCTGAGCTGCCATTTGTTCCACACCGTCCCTAATTTATGCCTCTAAAAGTTCATGGTTTTCGATTCTGGTACATGAGTGTAGCAAGATATACTCTTAAAGGCGACCCTTCTTTTACGCAAAGCTCCCGGACCCCTTTAGTAAACACTCCTAAGTCCGCTTCTGATTCTGGGCTACACAAGGCTTCTTCACGCTGGACCTACCTGCTTATTCCTCTGTCGAGATTTGCCGGGAGAGGCGGGTTGTTCAACTTGCATCATTGGTTCCAGGGTTTTGGGGGGTCTCTTCGCGAGCTGAGCACCCTCTAGGCAGGGATCCTTACATTCTACAGTAGGGTGTTCTTTTGGGTCTCGTTTGGGGGGTTGCTCGTCGTCTGCCGAACAACTAGCTGGCAACTCACCCTAGGCCCTGATCCTCAGAACCATTAACCCACGTGCTTACTATAGGAGCCCGAATAATTACCAATACGTACTAGGACTAGTTTGGGGCGTCCTTATAATTATAGTATAACATACACCAAAACCCTGTTCCAATTATTAAGCCTATACCCCAAACCCTTGTAGTATAAACCTTACAGAGCCCTTTTAAGGAGCCCTTTAAGGGAACCCTATGAAACCCTG
This sequence comes from Symbiodinium sp. CCMP2456, assembly GCA_905221635.1. NCBI lineage: Eukaryota > Dinophyceae > Suessiales > Symbiodiniaceae > Symbiodinium > Symbiodinium sp. CCMP2456. The sequence goes on from CAJNDV010000237.1 coordinate 105,122, forward strand.
TTCTAATTATTGAGGCCCCTACATTACGGTTTAGAGGCCAAGGGTTTTTATAAACCCCGAACCTTCGTTTCCGCTTGGACGAGTCTTGGAGAGAGGTTACGACTGGGGCCCCTATTCTTCAGGGTTTATGGTTTAGGGGAGTTAGGGTTTAAGGTTTAGGGTTTAGGGGTTTAGGGTTTAGGGTTTGGGGTTCAGGATGGGTTTGGGGTTTAGGGTCTAGGGTTCGGGGTTTTAGGGGGGAAGCACACCCCAGACCCCTTATAGTAATTGTTCAGCTCCTTGGATTAATGTAGGGTTCAGGAAACCTGCAACTCAACCTTAGAGGTTCCACTTGTACATGTGGGATAGAGCGCCCCTGAAATGTAGAGGGGAAGGGGGTTGTCTCCAGAAGGTTTTCACGATCGTCTAGCGTTTACTCTTCAACCGTGGGTTATTCCTGACGATCGTTTCTAAGGAAGTTGAGTGTTTTTCCCCCGGAAGCCTCTTTCGCCCCAATTTCGGAAATTTCGTGGCCACCTAAACCCTAAACCCTAAACCCTAAACCCAACCACAGGCTCCTGTACTGCATGAGCCATTGTGTAACCATCGACACAGACGGTGCCGCAGCCAGGTGCAGAGCCCGGTGCCAGTAATGGGTTTAGAGTTTAGGGTTTAAGGTTTAGGGTTCAGGGTTTGGGGTTTAGGGTGTAGGTAATGCAGAGGTGACTTTCGGGTTTTGTAAACCGTAGAATGCTTCCTATGATAAGCTTAAGTTGCAGGTTTGTGTTGGTAGGGTTCCCACTATAAAGTCTCAATTCTATGCTAGGGATTGTATAGTACGCTGGCAGAATCCTAGAACAAAATAGGTCATGGTAGTCTAAGGCTAAGGCATGCCTGGATCCTACCACTAGCAAGCGATTTGGTGGTGTCGGTTCTAGGCTGCAGAGGTTGGGGGTGTTGGGAGGTTTCAGGTTTGACGGCTTTTGGGTGTTTAGGGTTTCGGCTGGCTGGGGTACAACCTTGCCCTAAGGGTTCAAGTAGTCCTTATTTATGGCTGTTGGTATCCGGACAGGACCTCACATCCCACAATTGACAGTACTTGCAGTGTTGTTAGTATAGGGTATGGGATGATCTTATGGGATGATGTTTTGGGACCAAAGAAAATCTAAATCCGTCCCTCGATCTGCCTCAGATGCAACTAAAACTCTTGAAGCTGGTTGCCCCAAGCCCTGAGGGTAGAAGAAGGTGCTTAAGAGGGCATTATATGGTTCAAGGTTTCGTGTCTTGTATGTTCCATGAAGGGTTCAGTCGGGCTTGTTCAGGGCTGAGGGTCAACCAGACATGAACCGTACCTCGTACTTGGAGGGTCGGGGGACTTAGTAAATGGTTGTTTTATAGACTTACAAGCACTATAACCCCAATTAGGGTCCCTTTTATGGTGCTTATAAGTCTACGTTTTACCTACTTACTAAGTCTCCCGACCCTCCAAGTAAAGAGTAGGTCAGCAGCTCGTGCATAAGGTCGATGAACTGGGACGAAGACGAGGAGGACGAGATCAATGGAGACGTTCTTGACAAGAAAACCTGGGCTTTGGAGTACCATACTTTAATATTTTTTTTGGGGACCTGTTCCTTAAAGGAACCATTATGAAATAAAAGTCTATACTTTTTTCTCCCTGGTTGCTTCAAAGCCCAGAAACCCTAACCTGAACCCAAAGATCCTTCTATTGTCGGTATACATGACAGAAATCTTGGTTCTGATGATATGAAGCCACACCTGCGTTAATAAAAGCCAATGGGCGCTGAGCCAGGTTCCGACGTCAGGGTATAGAAGATTGACTGGGTTTATGGTTTAGGGTTTAGGGTTTAGGGGTCTAGGGGTTTAGGGTTTAGGGTTTAGGGTTTGGGGTTTGACTGAGTGCTTACAGGCCATACATCTTGTTTTACCAAGGTCCCCATCAGGGTTGCGCCAGGCATTACGAGGGCCTGCAGGGTGGCCCATTCATAAATAGTTTAGGGTTTTAAGGTTCAGGGTTTAGGGTTTAGGGTTTTCGGGGTCCCAAAACTACAACCCATAAATCCTAAACCCCATTATCCTAAACCCTAAACCCTAAATCCTAAACCCTAAGCCCCAAACGCCAAACCCTGAAGTCTTCAAGCCTCAAGACCCGAAGCACACGGCTCCACTAGGTTCCATGATACGGAACCAGAAAATGGCAGGATGATGGGTGGCTACAGGAAGGTAGCATCTGTTAATTGTGGATTTAGGGTTAGCAGGGTTTACCTTCAATCATGGTAGCTAGGTTGGTTTTTGGGACATTTTTTATTTTCCCTATTTGGGTTTATAAGAGACCCTTTATATAAATACTTTTCAGAGGGTTTAAAGGCCAACCCAGGTAAGGATCTGAAGGATCTTTGCAGAAGTTGCGGAACACTGCTCGATTCAGCGGCTTTGGAGTGTGTGGGCCGGTACACCCTGCCAGAACCCCTACATTACGCTTTAAGCCTAAACCCTAAACCCTAAACCCTAAACCTCAACCCTTTTGCTTACTTGAGCGGTTTTGCGCCTCCATTTCGCATGAAAGCCAGGAGCTCACATAGCCAGAGGAGCAGTCGTAGCCTCAGAGATACTGGGAGGGGTCGTTGCCAGGTGTTGCGGGCTTGAAGCCTAGGGTCTAGAGTTGAGGTCTTTTATTAGGGCCTGTGTCTGGGTTGCAAGGGGTTTCGGGGGTTTTATTTCCAGCTTTATTTAAATTCTGTAATGTTTTCATAAAGTTTTGGGGGATCCCACTCGCCCTATCCCAAGCTTCTGTAATGCGTTCCAGAGCTTCCAGCGTACATGATAAGGCTTCAAGCCCTAAACCCTAAATCCTGACCCCTAAACCCTGAACCCTGAACCCTAAACCCTGAACCCTAAACCCTGAACCCTAAACCCCAAACCTGAAGCAGTTTAAGGCTCAAGTGGGTCAGGGGACATCTGCGCGCACAGGGACCCCAATCGTCTGCGCAGATGCCGGCCTCAGACCAGCCTAAGTCCTAAAATAGCAGTCCTACATCCTGTATGATAACCGTAAGCCGTAAGTCCGGTTCCAATATCCCATATCCTAAACGTACCCATAGGCCCATAGTAGTTCCTTGTCTTGGCTTATATTTAGTATTAGGGAATCCCCAGAAGGAACTACTATGGGGCCTATGGGTAGGCCTTAATTCCAGTCTCCCACGCCCTAAACCCTGAGTCGACAGAGGTCGTTCGCGGAAAGAGGGTTCGGTAGACGAGGTGTGGTGCATGGGGCGAGGTTGCATACCTGGACCCTAAAGAACCTACCTTTTTCGGGTTCCTTATTATGAATTCGTCTTGATATTAACTCCTCAAAAAGGTACCCAGACCCTAAACCCTAAACCCTAAAAGGTAGGTTATTTGGGGTTAAGGTATGCTTAGATGGTGAAAGCTATCGGACACCAGGAGGTCGGTTGCGGTAGTTCTTCTCACAGCAATCGGGGCCATTGTAAGTTGTGGTTAGGGTTTAGGGTTTAGGGTTTAGGGGTTGTGGTAGGGTAGGCATGCGCAAGATGTTTTCCAAGGTCAAGCAGCTTTCGTGCCGGTGCCACCCGAGCAGTGGAACAGAGAGAAGCCACAAGAACTTTGGACCTGGACTAAGGATGACTCTTGCTAAGAAGCCTGGGTCTTCATTCGGGTTCTTAATATGAACCCAAGTATATTGGGGTTACAGGGCCAGGGTTTCCTAAGCAGGTTCCTACATTAGGACTGTCCATGCTTCATTTGACGGAAGATCAGGTCCAAGCTGTTCCAGCTTTCTGGCTTCTACTTTAATACCCTCAACAGTACCTAGACCTTCCAAAACCCCTCAATTAAGGAATACAACATGTATTGCAAGTCATTCTAGGTATCCTAATCAAATTTGAAGTAGATTTCTTGGTTAAGGTAACCCTAAACCCTAAACCCTAAACCCTAAACCCTAAACCCCTAAACCCCTAACCCCTAAACCCTAAACCCCTAAACCCTATATTAAGGGATTTGGGAAGGTCTGGTTACCTACGGAGAGCAAGCGCCTGGGGCTTCACCGGCCACTGCTCCGCATGCAAACGTAGCGGCCAAGGAAGTCGTGAGCCGAAGTTCAAGAGACTAAAGGACGGACCCACCATACTAAGGAAACCTACTAGTTACTATATATAGAGTTTAGGGTTTAGGGTTTAGGGTTTAGGGTTTAGGGTTTAGGGTTTAGGAGATCCCTACTATGGTAACTTAAATCCTGCAAGACCCTTGCGAGCCTTGGCAACATCCAGAAGAACTACGCCATGAGCACGCTGGTCAGGGGGCTAAAGGAGGGGCCCTGAAAGGGACCCTTGGGGTTATATAGGGGCTTTATGAGACTATATAAGGGGTATATAAGGGTTATATAGGGTATTTGGATTAGGGGCCCCTTGTAGGGGTCCCTCCTATTGTCCCTTAAAGTAATACTACT
>CAJNDV010000242.1:0-14251 GCA_905221635.1 Symbiodinium sp. CCMP2456
TTAATTTTTTTTAACCCCTATCCCTACTATTTTGGGGATTCCTCATTAGATTTATATAGTATAGTATACCCCAAGACCCTATTCCAACTACTAAGGCCCCTATATTACGAGATACTTCGCAGGAGCTTTTGGGTTCAGTTCTGATGCTCTAAGGCTGAGTCTACTGTGCTGCGGACTTGCAAGTTCTTGAGAACTCAAGCTGCCAAGATTGCTAGCCTACCTTAAGAACCCAAAACCCACTTTTTTGTAGGTTCTTTTTTATATACCCTAAGATGGGATTTATAGGGGCCCTACAAAAAGTAGGTTTTGGGGTTCTTAAGGTAGCCCAGCCCAAAGTCACAAAGAAAGGAGGCAGTGGGAGGCCGAAGCACATCCTCCAACTACATATATATATATATATATTTATTTATTTATTTATTTATTTTTGTATATTTATATTTATATATATATATGTATGTTTATACGCCTGTCGTGGGAGGAGTGAGCATGTGTATATATATATATATATGTATGTATGTATGTGGGCAGTTCTCTAAACAGGGGTCCAATTGAAGTCCTCTTTATAAGGGTGCCGTACTATGTTTGGGAACCAAAAGGGGCCCTAATTTAGAAAACCACCCATGTATAGTTGCTTATAAGTGTATGTAAGTACAACTGTATATGTACACAGATACATGAACCGACAGATAGAGAGATCGATAGGTGCATGCCCATTGACAGGCATGCCTTCACCGTGCAGCAGATTTTTTGGATGGGTGACTAAGCAGACCTAACAAAATCCCTTAATTAAGGAACATACCACAAATCATAGTAGGTAATTCGAAGTAGCGAAGATATATTATTCCTTAATGAAAGGATCCGATGAGAGTTGAGGCCATATTCCATAATCTGGGTAAGCACCATTCGGAACACCCTAAACCCTAAACCCAACGCAAAGCTTCTGGGATTTCAGCCGGGAAGAAGACCCTCTATCCTCTGGTAAGACGTAAAAACCTACGCTCTAAACCACGGTTTAAGGCTGAGGGTTTCGGGCTTAGGGCAGAAACCTAAACCCTAAACCCTAAAACCCTTAGGGTTTGGGGTTGAGGGTGGTGTGTTGGTTTAGGATGACCCAAAACACTAAAGCCACACCCCAAACATCCTTTCAACCTTCATTCGCAGGCAGTCTTGATAGCCCCACACCTTGTAAACTGGATTGACAGCTTCCTCAGCTCGATTCCGGGTGTTGAAGCCTTCTGGGCCCACACCTACGCCACTCAAAAACCAAAGGCCCTACACATGGGTAGTTGTCAAAATTATGGTCCCTTTTGGGGTACCCTAAATAATAGGTGCCGTATTATAATAAGGACCCAAAAAGGGACCATAATATAGACAACTACCCACATGTTGGGGCGCAGCCAGGCACCTGTTTGGTGGGTGACTGCCCCTCAAACAAGCCTGATAGTACATATAGCCTGGCGCCTACTTAAAGGATCATGGGACTTAGTAACTAGGGTTATAAACAGCGTCACTATACTTCTACCCTAAGGGTCCATGTACCCCAATAACATATACTTTGGCCTTAATGTGGTCCCTATACAGGTACTTTAGGGCCAATGTACATACTATTTGGGCACATGGACCCTTAGGGGTTATTACCTATAAAGCCCCAACTAAGGGACGTATAACCTTGCTTACTGAGTCCCGTGACACCTTTCAATCTCCAAGAGTCTCACTTTTTCGGGGCGCTCACCAATGAGAGAGTATTAGCCAGGAGCCTCCTAACTAGTTAATCGTCCGACATTTTTGTTAAAATAAAAATCTACACTTTAGGGTTTAAGGTTAAGGGTCATATCCGCAAAAATCTACACTGGCGGTAAAAGGACCATTATAAACCCTACAAAAACCTGTAGAAACCCTATGACATCATCACTGTGCCCTCTTGAGCCTGCAGAGTTGCTTCCTGCGTGGCGGCCCGTAACAACTTGGCGGCGGAGGAGGCACACAGGGATTCAGGGTTTAGGGTTTAGGATTTAAGGTTTAGGGTTTAGGATTTAGGGTTTAGGGTTTAGGATGTAGGGTTTAGGGTTTATTAGGGTTTCAGAGATGGGTTCGGGCATGAAGTCTCCAGGATATAGGGACCTGCATGATTCGAGTCGGGTTCTGTAACAGGGTTCCTTCTAGAGGGTTTGCTTCAATGGTGTACAGTTACCATGAGGGCTGGGTATTGGCCTAAAGCCCTAAACCCGGGCCTCGTGATGGCCGGAAAACGTTCCAGAATGTTTGATGCACGGCCGCCAGAGTGTTGGGAGGAGGAAATCGCCGAGCCATGGTAGCAAACCCTAAACCCTAAACCTAAACGACTCCCAACCAACCCTGAACTGCAAACCCTAAACCCTAAACTCAAAATCCTTAAACCCTGTCCCAAAGACCTAAAACCCTAAACCCTACAGCCAGAAACCTTAAATCCTAAACACTGCTATGTGCCTCTCCGGCTTGAGGTTTGGGCGTGATTGATAGCTGAATCCTGTGATGAACAACCCGGGGATCCCAAAACCGATCGTTTTGGGGGTTAGACATGCCAATTATAAGGGGTCATAACCTACTATTTTGTAGGGCTTGGGGATACAGGAAAGGTTTACGGTTTAGGTCTTTAGGGGTTTAGGGGTTTAGGGTGGTCTATAGGGTTTTGGTGTAGGGTCTAAAGTTCTAGGGCTTAGGACTCTGCAGAGATTTGAGGATTTAGGGTTTACTTCACCAGGCCTATGCAGGCTTACATGCGGCTTTACCAGCTGTCACCATTAGGCGAGATTGCAAGCACCCTTTGCTGGTAGAGTGACGCCACCACCCATTGGCCTGACTCAGAGGCTTGAAGCTTTTGCAACAAACCTATTGCCAGCTCCGCATGGTTCTGATGGGATGCCTCCACCAGGTGGCGAAGCCAAAGGGCTGTGGCTGGATCCACCCCTTCAATCCATTTCCACCATGACTCCAAACGGCGGCGGGGAGGGAATGGGGTTGGTCCCCCCTGTTGTTGCCAATCTGCTCCATCTATCACCACCAACTGTTCATCAGGAATAGGGGGCCAGGCAGGGCCCCATGCGTTTCAGGGGCCCATAACAGACTATTTCGGCCTCATATTACCTAGACCCTCCACCTACCCTCTGTTAGATTGTAAATGCCCACTGCTTGGGACCACTTGCCCCTTTTGGAGGTTACAAGGAGGGTCCCGGTAAGGTTCAGCTGCAAACTGACATAACAACACATACTCTAACCTTTGACCCTAAACTCTAAACCCCTAAACCCTAAACCTAAAACCCTAAACCCTAAAAGCCGCAACCCCCCTAAAACCTACAGACCGAACCCTTCAGCGCTCCTTTACATGATAAGTATAACAAGGAACCCTCCGTGTAAATATTTGTATCGATTTAGGCTTCTATATTATATCCCTAAACCCTAAACCCTAGTTTAGGGTTTAGGGTTTAGGGTTTAATATGGGGGCCGTATGTCATCGGATCTACAGGTCCCAGCCGGGAGACCCTAAACCCTTACCCAGGACCCAGGGACCGGTTTTGAGCTCCGGGGGCGGGACAGACTCGTTGCCGTCAACACCCTGTCACTTTCTGGCAAGACTTCTAAGCCCCGAAGGCTTTGGTAACTCGGGTTCTATGGGAGGGTCACCTCAAAAGCTCCTGAAAGGTTTTTTTTAAGGGATCTGAAGCCGGCGGGAGGGGGGGGGGTTTAGGGTTGCTTAAAGGATCAGGGTGCTTAGTAACGAGGGTTATTAATGGGTACGGTAACTATACACTTCTTGTTTAGCTCTAAGCCCATTTAGGGTACTTATAAACTTAGTTACTAAGTCATGCTGCTCCAACTAAGTCCCAAGGGCTTTTAGGACTCATACCCAGACCTTTCAAAATCCCTTAACGAAGGAATACACATTAAACTGTGGTAGGATCCCGAATACGATTGTGGGTATAGTGCTTCATGGAGAGGTTTTGGAAGGTCTGGATAGTTTAATGCTTTTGGCCCACAAACTCAAACCCTAAACACGAATCCCTAAACCCTAGACTCATCCTAAACCCTTCTGGGCTTTGTTGAGCCTTCAGGGACAAGATTCTACTATAAGGCTCTTTATTACCTTGCTAAAATTATAACTTTTAGTACCCCTAATATCAAAAAAGGCTAATCCTAAAAGTGATAAAGCTATAAAGTGACTATAAAGTTCAACCAAGCTAAGTCTCGTAGATCGTGCAAAATTCCACCCATGATGGTACGCAGCATCCCAGGGGCTGGGTAAAAGGGCTATCCCAAAGGCTCCATGTACCCAAAGGGTAGATACTTAAGCCTTAAAGGGGTCCCTATATAGGTACTTTAAGGCCTAAGTATCTACTATATGGGTACATGAAGCCTTAGGGTATGGGGTCAATGGCGGACTATCACTACTTAGAGGATCATGGGACTTAGTAAGTAGGGTTATAATTAGGATAAGTATACTTCTAACCCCAATTAAGGGACTTATAACCTTACTTACTAAGTCCCATGATTCTCCAAGTAGCCACGTCTGCCGACATTTCTCACAGCTCTCCCCAAACACTACTTACTTATTGCTCTAATGCCTCATACAACGGCTAAGGGTCCATTGAAAAATAAAGCTTCTAGCGATTGAACCCTGGTGCCGTAAAAATCAGATAGACTCGTAAAATCGTTCTACAACCTGCTGCAACCTGATTTTTCCTTCCAAGACCCACCTTGTAATCGCCAAGACCCGAAAATTCAGCAAAGACTGCGACTACATGTATATGTGCGTATGTATGGATTTATGTGTGTATGTACGTTGGTATGTGTGTAAGTGCGTATTCTGTACGTATGTGTATGCTGCATGCCTGTACTTATGAACTTTGCGAAAGCTTGGAAGTCCTCCCATTCACTGCATGGGTATCATGATGACCCTGCAACCCAGAAGCCAAAACAGACCAAAGCTTGAAGCAAAATACAGGCAAACCGACACGAAACGCAAACGAAACCTCGAACATAGACTAAACACACGACGCAAGCCCCCGAAACTCACAAACGTGAAGTGACGTGAACCCAACCGCCACATGTAAACCCAAAACCCCTTGCTAAATCCCTTGCAGGGACCACCTCTCTTCGCACCAGCTGGCGTATGACATCTGCCGCCTCCTTCGGCCAAAAGCCAAAAACAACCCATGATCCGCATTATAGGGTTTTGGGTGTTGGGTATAGGGTTTGGGTTTTGGGTTTGGGGTGTAGGGTGTAGGGTTTGGGTTTTGGGTTTAGGGTTTAAGGTGTAGGGTTTAGAGGTTTGGGTTTAGGGTTTAGGGTTTGGGGTTTCGGGGTGGGGGAAGTGGCTAGCAGCTGGAAACTTGTGAGAACAAAAAAGCCTTATCAGGTGTAAGCGCGCTCCCTAAAAAAGTAATTAGGATTTACCTATAGTCTCCATTGTAGTTCCTTTTTTTAATTAACCAAGTTTATATTCTAGGATCCTAACCATAAATTTGGTTAACCAAAAAAAGGAACTACAATGGAAAGACCCTAAACCCTAAACCCTAAACCCTAAACCCCTAAACCCTAAACCCCTAAACCCCTAAACCCTAAAGGTAGGATTTAAAGGCGCAGGCAGAGTTTCAGGGCTCGACCGGGACGTAAGGGGATTTGGGGGATGCCGCAAGCCATTCCGCAGAAAACGGTTTAGGGTTTAGGGTTTAGGGTACAGAAAGCCTCATGGGGCCACTACACCCTAAACCCCGAAGCCTGAAAAATCAAATCTCCCTAAACCGCTTAACCCTAAACCCTTTACATCCTACCCCTAAACCTACCCCCTAAATCCTAAGCCCTAAACCCTAAACCCTCTGATTCCATCCGAACTCCCCAAACCCTAAAACCCAGAGACTCCAATATCCCTTAACAAGGAATAGACCTTAAATCATATTAGGGATCCTACTATAATTTAAAGTATATTCCTTAATTAAGGGATATTGGTGTCTCTGGGAACCCTAAACCCTAAATTGTGAACTCCCCCTCCCCTGGTGAACGCCTCATGGAGGCCCTGTCTCAAGGCACCACGCACCTTGGGGTTTAGGGTTCAGGGTTTCCAAGCAAACCAGACAGTTTCATCGCAAGGAACACCCTGGGGATCCCAAGACCTACCTTTTAGGGGTTAGACATTCCAACTTAAGGGGTCATAACCTACTATTTTGTAGGGTTTGGGGATACAGGAAAAGCCTTAAGGACGAAATGAACCCCAAAAGGGTTTAAGGTTCATATACCATATACGGATTCATAGTGTAAGGGTATAGGGCCCCTACTTATAACGGTCGTTTGGTCCTCAAGTAGGGTCCATGTCACAGATCATGTGCGAGTACACACACACACATTCTTGTATTTATGTATTTACTTATATGCACTTACACTCGGAGTAAACTGAACTAAATAATGAGCCATGTCATACTTGATACATACTTATATATATATATACATATACATATGTGTGTGCTCTAAACCCATATGTAATATATGTATAAACCTATATTTATAACATGTATATATATATATATGTACACTTATGTATTTACTTATTCATATCGAAGTTTGGCATATGTTTATGAAGTACATCTGTGCGAACAAAATTATGCGACAGTTTGCAATGCGATATAACATGGTAGGATATTGTATGATAAAAATAGATGCTAGTTTGAATAATGCAAAATATGGTACACAATGATCTAATTGTGTAAGTGTAATCTACTTGTAACATATCATGTTACAACATATATATTATACATATAATGACATATACTCGTGTATTCTTCTACAGACTCGAAGATTGTATGTTCATGAGACAACAGTTTTCAGCGTTCTACTAAGTCATAGTATAAAACATTATATTCTCCTTACACTGCATGTTCAATTGTCCTGTCTATTGTATATCATATTGTGTTAGCTATATTGAAGTACAGTATAGTTACATGTGATTACTTGTCGTATTTTATATTGTACTAAGCAGAATATGCTGTATTATCATATCTTGCATTTTGCTTTCTGTATAGTTATTTGCATTATACTTGATAGGATGTATTGCATGAGATTTAAATTGTATTGCAAATTCTATTTCATTGTCTTCGCATAGAGACATATGTGCAATTTAAGGCTTGACCCCTAATTGAGAACTAGGCTACACAAGCAAAACTCGTGCGTTGAAAACCTGATGGTCTGGGGTCTGAAGCTTATACAGGGTTTAGAGCTTACGGTTTAGGGTTTAGAGGTTTAGGGGGTTTAGGGATTTAGAGTTTACCTGTATCCCCAAACCCTACACAATAGTAGGTTATGACCCCTTAATTTCAATGTCACAACGGTAGGTTTTTGGATCCTCAGGTAGTGCTTTCAACTTGCCTTTGCGGCTACAGTTCAGGGCCGCGCGTTTGGGGTCGGGGATTCTTGTTGTAAAGGGGCCCAGGCTTTTCTTTAAAGCGCCGTTTGGTACACTTCTCGATTCGTGCAGGGTTTAGGGCTTAGGGTTTGGAGTTTTGGGGTTTGTTGACGTCAGGGATTTATGCTGTTCCCTTGCACAGTTCACGCCATTAAGACACTCACGAGGCATCAACATTCGTTCGTCACGGGGAACCGCCCGCCGCCAGCATATTCGACAAGTCTAAATGAGTAGAATGGGGGCCTTAGTCATTATACTAGGGTGTTGGGGCCCATTGTACGATAATTATAGGAAGGCACCCCCCCAAAATAGTATTGGTAATTATCTAGGCCCCTACAAAAAATTCGGGTGGCAGGCAGGTTGGGGGTTTGAAGGTCCAGCGGGTTTAAGGATTTAAGGTCATTGGGACTCCAGAATTTGTTTAAGGTTTAGGGTTTAGGGGTTTAGGGTTTAGGGTTTAGGGTTGAGGGTTTAAGGTTTACGGGGGCTTTAGGGGTCTATCGAAGTTTGAGGGCTTCAGGATGCGTCAGGGCGCAAGGGGATTCGGATTTAGGCAATGTAGGGTTTAGGGTTTAGGGTTCAGGGTTTAGGGTTCAGGGTTTCGGGTATAGGGTTTTGGGTTTAGGGTCTAAGGATTCTGATCAAGTCTTTCTGAAGCTTAGACGTCAGGTCTTGCAATTTACGGTTTGAACACTCCACTCCCATATACAGACAACAACATCTAAAGAGGACGATCCGAAAGAACCGGTCAGAACGCCCTGGCTAGTAGTTAAAGGAAACTGCAGGTGGCGAGTTCAGGGTATATAGGGCTTCTAGAAGGCTTCTATAAGTTATATAGACCTTCTATAAGGCTCCTATAACGGTAACTACCCACATGAAAATGTCCTAGAACTAGAGAAAGCTCATGACATGCATGAGCGAGTGCCAAAAAGCCAAAAGTTTGCCAGTTCAGTCACTAAGCCCTATAGGCCCTTTACACAAACTCAGCTACTACGGCCTATTGACTTGACCCTTGAACGGAACCCATTAAAACAAAAAACGCGATTCCTCGTCGACTTTTGCCGTGGCACTGCCTGCAAAAAGTGATAGGGGAGTCGCAGAGCAGGCCTGTGAAAAGCAGCACAACACTGGCTTTTCGGAGTGATTTAGGATTTGTTAGGGTAAGGGTTCGTTTTAATCTTCATGTTCAAGCCTGTTTAGAAATTAGGGGTCAGATGCGTTGTGAGCTTACGACTGGTAGTTTTGGGTTTGGGCTTCAAGGTCGGGCTGATTACCGCAAACTACCCGCGCCCCCTATGAACAAGAACATATGGTGTTCTTTTGGTAGGGTCCATCGTGAAGAAGATTTGTCGTGGTCATAGTTCAACAAGTGAGACAGTTTCCCTTAGAAACCTTCTCAAACTGTACCACGAACCTAAACTTTGTGACCTCTAGCGTCAATTCGGGGTAACGTTGCACCGGAAATGATTGGAAGTTACCACCTCAATGATCACAGCCGCCAACCTAACTGTTTTCTTTGGGTGGAATATCAAACAATATACTTGATCACTAAGTCAACAAGGATTGTAAGGGTATAACCTTATTATTTGGTTCATCTGAGTTGACTCTTTCCATCAAAGATTTGGACCCGAAGCATAGAAGCCTACACCATAAAGTCTACCACGAATCGCAACAACTAATTTCTGTAGGTATACATGGCCCTCCGTGTAAGGTCTCGATAAAATGCAGTTTCCGTGCGGTGGCCGTGTATTTGCAAGGCAAACTTCAGGCTCCAACGCCCGCAACGCTGGCTGTAACGGAACGTAGGGATCTCCCTTAGTCTAGAGTACAGGGCGACGGCAAACGGGCGTGCATTATTGAGTGTAGAGGCCCCCTCTAAGCTTCAAAAACGGGATCTCAATGTGAGTAAGAGAATTCTTCTGACAAGGATCCCCAAACTTTACGGCACGTAAAACTCCCCATGAAACCCCCGTCACCTGAACTAACCGAGAGAAGAGAAGTCGATAATGGGTCCCCTCAGCTTCCATGTCAGGGTTGCGAAAAAGCCTAGGCCTGACCCCTCAAGTCTAAGGCATGAAACTGCAGCCGTCAACATGGTAAGGCATCGGTTCACTGCTGCCACATTCACCTCGCACACTCTTTGCTGCTGGCTGTCGGCGACATTCTGCTGATATGGAAAATCGACATAAAACGGCACGGGGGAGAGCACGACAAGAAAGTGCCATCAGCCAAACCTTGCGCATGCGCAACATGCGCACCCCTGATAACCAGTACTTAGCAAACCCTGAACCCTGAACAGAAGTTAAGGTTTTAGGCTTGTGTAGGTGCTTCGAAACCCAAGCCCTTGTCAGACCCCAAACCCTGAACAAACCCTATCCCCTCAACAAGCCCTAAACCAGAAAAAAAGTCAAAAATACCAAAAACACGCAACGGATTTCCGGGAACACATCCTCGACGCCCCTGAGCAAGCCCTCTATAGCCCGAAATCACACTTACTGGATTCGATGCTCCATGGTTTGATCATGACTTGACCTGACATCACGTATGAATTAGGGACTCGCCCATCCACGTTCACATGCTAACTGCTAACTCATTGCAAATGATGGCAGCATGGGCGCCTGGACCGAGATGTCGACATGCGTGGCCACTCATCGTGGGTTGACAGGCTTGTAAGGAGGATATGGCATTCCAACGTAATCATCGTGACATGTAGTGTTTAATCATCGGCAGCTGAGCAGATCACTTGGAGTCGAAAGAATGGCTGGTACATCGTCGTTCTTGTTCGTCCTTCACAAATTGCCAAACTCCTGCGCTGCGAAATGCTGGCTTTCGGAGGCGATTCTTGGAATCGCGTCAACTCCATTGCAGCAGCACTTGAAGAAGCTTTCTGACCCTTAAACTCTAGATTAAACGCCCTAAAACAGCACACTGCTGGACTACTCTGAAGCCCGTGACCTCGAACATGCTAAACGGTAAAGCCATTAAAACCCTAATGCCTGTTACTCTGTAGCTACTCAAAATCACGATCACAGCCTTTTTGACGCTCCCCAACCGCACTAACCATCTAGGCCCAAACCCTGACCCCAAGCCCTAAACTCTAGATCCAAAGCCCTAAGCCGCAAGTCCTAAAGCCTGAAGATGCATGGCCTGACCCTTCGAAATGACCGGCGAGCCACCTGGCAAGACGCACGCAACAAGCCCGAGTCGATGCAGGGCATTGGGGCAGTAATCCGTTGAAGGGTTCCGTTTAGAGGGGTCCACAAGGGGCGGAGGATAAGCGCTACTAAAGGTCTAGAATCGGGGCCTGGACAATGTCAAGGTATTGGGAAATAACTGAGTATGGCTATATATATATATATATACATACACTACGTGCTAGTTTCTCCGACACCTACCTGTATCTGCACCAGCTTGTTCGCATGTTGAAAACCTGTCACCTTGAAAGACTAGGCACACAAGTGTGCCAACGAACTGTTGCTGCCGCTGCTGCTATTGCTACTGGTAGTCTTAGGCCCACACCTTCCTACATCTTCTCCGACTCCTACTTCTGCGCCCACCCCAACCGCTACCCATATTACCACAACAGCGAGCACCAGCAGCAGCAGCAGCACCACCACCACCACCACCGCCACCACCACCGCGATGAAGACTACTACTCCTACTACCCCTACTACTCCTACTACTGCTATTTCTGCTGCTGCTGCTGCTGCTACTACTACTACTACTACTACTACTACTACTACTAATTACTACTACTACGACGACTACTACGACTACTACTACGACTACTACTACGACGACGACGACGACGACGACGACTACTACTACTACTACTCCTTTTGCTGTTGCAGATTTCCTATATTAAACCTCCCGTAGCATCTTCTACGATGGCTGTCAATCACACGAGGGACCCGGGTCTAGCCACGGTCGCGAAAAGTTCTGCTGAGATCAAGATCCTCCTGTCCGTGGTAGTTGCTGATGCTCTTACCTGGGGATCCAAAAACCTACCGTCGTAGGAGTTAGACATTCCAATTAAGGGGTCATGACCTACTATTCTGTAGGGTTTGGGGATACAAGTTAGGGTTTAGGGTTTAGGCTTTATAATCAGAATCAGGCAACAGTGTGTTCGCAAGGCCGCTAAGCCCTAAACCCCAAACCCTGAACCGTGTCGCAAGGAAGCTTACCATTATCGTCCTCCTGACCAACTAGAGTTACCAGGCAGTCGAACGCCGAAAAAGCCCATACCCCACATCTGAAAACTATCGAAGAGCATAGTAACACCCGAAACCCTTTAAAACCCCGAACCCCATAATCCGCTTAAAGCGCTAAACCCTGAAGCCCTTAACCGAAACGCTTATGTCGGCTAGCTTCCCCAGTAGCCCCTTAACAATAAGGGCACCCTTTTTCCTAATATTCGGGTTTCATATCAGGAGACCCCAAAACAAAAAGGGCAAAAGGGTACTACTCACCTAGACCCCCCAACTACCCTCTACTACACCCCAAATACCTACAATTAGGGACCATAAGGGCTCTATTAAAGGGCCATTGGGGGGTCCTGGCAGGAACAAGAAGGGCAAAAGGGTACTACTGGGGAACCTAGTCTCCTAAAACCCTAAACCCTAAACCCTAATCCCTAAACCCTAATCCCTAAACCCTAAACCCTAAACCCTAAACCCTAAACCCTAAACCCTAAAACTCAGGAACCCAAGGTCGGCCTCGGGTCCAAGATCAGCAGGATCCTTCATCTGCAGCACCTGGCATCGGCGTCGGTTTAGGGTTTAGGGTTTAGGGTTTAGGGTTTAGGGTTTAGGGTTTAGGGTTTAGGGTGCAATGGAGCGGACTTTACGACCATCCCAGCCTCACGAGGCCTACACTAGTGAAACATAGCCTCTCATTCCACATTCCCACCACCGGCAGCATTCGCAACGTTCACAACATTCACGACATTCACGACCGTAGCATCGTCAGCATCACCATGCACATACAACGAGCTATCCACATGCTCAGACACTCCATCGTCGGTTTAGGGTTTAGGGTTTAGGGTTTAGGGTGTAGGGTTTAGGGTTTAGGGTTTAGGGTTTAGGGTTTAGGGCTTACCAACCACACCCAAAGCATCCACCATCTCGTCCTCACTCATAATCGAGATCAGTCTAGTCTAAGGTTGAACCCATGGGACCCTAGCATGGGCCCTTAACCCCGGGATCCTTATACACCTACGACTATATACCCTAAACCCTAAACCCTAAACCCTAAACCCTAAACCCTAAACCCTAAACCCTAAACCCTAAACCCTAAACCCTAAACCTATATGTACCCTTAAGGCTCCCTTGAAAGGCCTAAAGGGGCCCATACTTCTAAGCTTAGATCCAGACTCTAAACCCTAACCCCAATTTAGGGTTTAGGGTCTGGGGGTTTAGGGTTTAGGGTTTAGGGTTTAGGGTTTAGGGTTTAGGGTTCCAAAACCCTATAGTACCCTTGTAGAAGCCTTGTAGATCCTCAACAAGACTCCCGAAAAGACCCCTTACAGGAACCCTTAAAAGACCCCATAAACGCTTGCAGCTGGCACGGCCAGGATACTGGCACACGGGAACGACCACGGTGTGTTTTTAGGGTTTATGCGGGTTTGGGGTTAGGGCTTATATAAGGTTCAGGGTTTATGCTTTATAAGGCTTCGGCAGCCACGCGAAACCTGAAGTGAAACGCTATCTGACCCTATAAGCCCTAAGCCCTAAACCCTGAACTTTCCTAAACCCTACATACATTCCTTTCTGTCAGTCTTATTGCTCTTTTGAAGGTAGGAATTATGATTATGAACAGCGGCTCAAGTAAAGTTTAGGGTTCACGGCCTAGGAAGACACCAAAAACACAACAAACAAGAAAGCCTAAACTTAACCCTAAACCCTAAACCCTAACACGTCTCCAAGAGCCGAAATACAGTTACCCTAAACCCTAAACCCCTTGAAACCCTAAACCCAAGAGCCCTAAGGAGTCGTCTCCCTGGAAGCCTCCAGTGTGTCCAGAAGCACATCCTCACGGAAGTCGCGGACGGTCGCCTGTCGAAACTGGGAGTGTAGGATTAGGGTTAGGGTTGAAGGTTTAGGGTTAAATCTTAAGTCCTAAACTCAGACCCAAACATTAGGGCAACCCTAGCGTGGCCGGGCTGAGATTACTTCCCATGGTCATCGTCGAAAAACAGGCTGCAGTTTTCCATCCACAGCGGCATCACTTCGGGGATTTTGGGGCTCAAAGGTTTAGAGTTTAGGGTGTTTAGGGTGTCGTTCAGGGCTGTGGTGTATGTCTGGGATGGGTTTAGGCAAACTGCGTGGCTTCAGGTTTGGATGTTGATAGTTCTCCTCCTCTACTCACTCAGCAAGCCATGGTTCCGAACTTGTTGTTTCGATTTTGGGCTGAGTGGATTTGAAGGTTTCGGGCTTGGGGTTTAGGATTTCTGAGGTTGCAACCTTCAACCCTAAGACTTATGATGATGGTTGGCATATTCCTGAACACATAAAGGTTGCTTATCACTTAACACCCTCCAAATATGTACTTGCTTCAATATACGAATATAGAAAACCAAATAATTGCCAGGATCATGCCGTAGGGCTCATCCTTCTTCTTCTTTTTCCCAAAGGCTCCAGTACCCATATGGCAGATGCCTAAGCCTTAAAGGGGTCCCTATATAGGTACTTCCAGGCCTCAGTATCCACTATATGGGTACATGGAGCCTTTGGGATTCTCATTATAGCTATACGGCTACTGGAGCCCAAAACATGCTTCCCTGAAGGCTCTTTATTACCTTGCAAAAATTATAACTTTTGGTAC
>CAJNDV010000245.1:5562-17885 GCA_905221635.1 Symbiodinium sp. CCMP2456
TACTACTACTACTACAACGACAACTACTACTACTACTACTCCTGCTGCTACTACTACTACTACTACTACTACTACTTCTACTACTACTTTACTACTTCAACTACTACGACTACGAATGGGGCGTGTGTGTTGGATAGATGCTGCCGGACTCGCCAAGTGAGGGGGCGTCTTTAAGATATACGATGAACCGGAATCGCCAAATGGGGGGCGTGTTGAAAATAGACGAAACCGGAATCGCCAAATATGATGGGGGGGGCCTGTTTAAGATAGACGAGACCGGAATCGCCGGATGGGGCGTGTGTTTGAGATCGGTGATGCCGGAATCGCCAAGCGAGGGGGGGTGTTTAGGATATAGGATGAACCGGAATCGCCAAATGGGGGCGTGTGTTTAAGGTAGATGATCCCGGAATCGCCAAGTGAGGGGGATATATAGACGCTACCGGAATCGCCAAATGGAGGGTTGGGTGTACTTCAGATACGTGATACCGGAATCGCCAAGTGAGGGAGCGCGTGAATCGCCTAGGAAGGGGGCGTGTTTAAGATATACGATGATCCGATATCGCCGAACGAGGGGGGCGTGTGTTTGAGATCGGTGATACCGGAATCGACAAGTGACGGGGCGTGTTTAGGATATAGGATGAACCGGAATCGCCACATGTGGGCGTGTGTGTAAGATAGATGACACCGGAATCGCCAAATGGCGGATGCGTTTAAGATAGATGATGTCGGGATGGCCAAGTGAGGGGGCATGTGTGAGATGTATAACATGAACCGGAATCGCCACATGGAAGGAAGGGGGGTGTTTAAGATAGATGATACCGTGATCGCCAAGTGAGGGGGCGGGCGTGTTTAGGATATACGATGAATCGGAATCGCCAATCTCATGATTTTCTTTCTTATTGTCAGGAAAATCCTGGATCCATTTTCCATTTCCAATCCATTATTTTCCGAAGGTGAAGAGGCGCGGTGGGCATTATTATTATTTTTCTTGTTGTTTTTACTTACAGGAAAACAATGGATCCATTTTCCATTTCCAATCCATTATTTTTCGATGTTGTTTCTAATTGCAGGAAAATAATGAATCCATATGCCATTTCCAACCCATAATTTTTCGAGGGCCGGGGGGGGGTGGGGTGCGCCATTATTATTATTATTAGTATTCTTCTTCTTCTTATTTTGGCGGAGGTGGTGGAGGGGGGAAAGGGATGGGGGGGGGCCATTATTATTAGTTGTTTTCCTTGTTGTTTCTAATTACAGGACAATTTTGGGACCAACCCATTACTTTTCGAGGTTGGGGGGGACGCCATTATTTTTATTTTTTCCTTGTTGTTTCTAATTACAGGAACATAATGGATCCATTTTCCATTTCGAATTCATTATTTTTCGAGTGCGGGGGGGACGCCATTATTATTATTATTTGTCCTTGCATGTTGTTTCTAATTACAGGAAGATAACGGATCCATTTTCTATTTCCAATCCATTATTTTCGAAGGCGGGGGGGGGGGCGCCATTATTATTAATACTATTTTTCCTTGTTGTTTCTAAATACAGGCAAATAATGGATCCATTTTCCATTTCGAATCCATTATTTTTCGAAGGCGGGGGGGGGGGGGCCATTATTATTAATGTTTTTTCTTATTGGTGTTTCTAGCCACGGAAGAGTAGCGGATCCATTTTCCAGTTCCAATCCATTATTTTCTCGGGTGCGTCCTGGAATCTGAAGATGGAACTCATCAACGACACTCTGCAGTGCACAACTTTCAGAATCTGCTTTTCCCCAAGCAACGTCCACTGCCCAAACCTCTGTGTCTCTCCTGTACAACTTGTGTATGTGTAGATATATGAACATATTTAAGTATATATGCATATACGTATTTATGTCATCGCCCCCGGTCAATGTCGTGTGATGCTGTTGACTGAAAAACGTTGACCCGGCCTTGTCGAACTTCTGCCACCTCCACGGCACATGCATTAGAGCGCCAGTCATGCATGTCGAGGGACATTGAACTTCTGAACCACGCTCCACAAGTGCAACGACCATAAGAAACACATGGAGCTTTGAAGGGGATCGTATCCAACACGATGCTCCTCCATCAACCGTAGCAACGATTGCCAAAAGCTGTTGGCACGGGGTTGGTTGGCAACTCACGACAACAAATGCGCCGTGCAGCAATACCCAACTTCAAACCGCTTTGCTTCACTAAGCAGCCAAGCAATATCGAGACATCTGATCCACGCAGCCAGGGCACGCTATCAGCCGCATCCGTTTCTGTACTGGTACCTTGACACAATGCCAAGAAGCATCTCCAGACGTAGCTGTTATGTTGCTACGACAGAACTAAATGTTAGCTCCATGCCGTATTTGGGGTGCGGCTTTTTCAGCAGCTGCCACCGGGCTACTTGCCACAACAAGGCCGAGGGCGTCCGCCGTGTCTGTTGGCAGGGTGCCTGCCACAGCCTCCTTCGCAGCATCTGGCATTGCAGCCAGGATTGCCGCACGGTTTTCGCTACCCATCAACAAGACCTTCGTGCGTCCGTGGGCATTCAGGCATACAAATCACTTGCCAGCATCAGCTGCTTCGACTGAGGCTAAAGCCAATTGTCCAGCTTGACGCGGAGGCATGCGACCCAACATGGTCGCCGATTCTTCAGGCGAAAGGTGTTGAAGCGTGGAAAGGCGTGCTTCCAATGCGTCGGCCACCTGACTTTGGATCAGGGCGATTGCACCCCCTGAGTTCATGTCTGATACATCCACATGCTGAGCTTTGCAAGCAGATTTGAACCGCACCTCTTCGTCATCTTCGCTTTCGCCGGCACTTGCCATGGCAAACGATCAGTTCAAAGGCGTGCACCGGTTTCACAACGACATTTAAGGCAAACTCAGTTATGAATTTCAGAATGCTGGACGGTTGACTTGGCCACTCGAGGGGCAGTCGATCCTGTGCAGGTGGTGAGAAGAATGACATCAACAGAAAGCCTTTGACCTGAGACGGTCCCATGTGGCCCTGTGCAGATGCTATCGGAACGCAGCTTTTTTTGTCAAATGCTCCGAGGCTTTCTCACGCCAGCATAGCGCCTCGGCAAATGCTGTGCTAGCAAGATAGAGCATGTCTCTGCGCTCCGCAAGAAACCTGCGGCCTATTTCTTCTTGCTGACACCAGCCGCTGCACCTAAGCTGCGTGCACCGCTCATGTTCTCCGATGCTCGAATATCTAAGGCGCAAGCGGGCCGCAGTTGCCTTCGATTCCAAGTCCTTGAGCTGGTCTGCCCAGGAGGACTCAATCTTTGGCCGAGCCTCGGTCTGGACTTGCCGTGTCCTTGACATCCGATTCCCGCAGAGAAGATAGCACGACTTAGCTGCACCACCTCTGCCATGATCGCTTCGAGCTTTGCCTTCCACATCTCGTGGCTTTGTGCTAGCCGGGCATGATCAAACTACACGACCGTGCGCTTTTCAGCAAAACTCC
This sequence comes from Symbiodinium sp. CCMP2456, assembly GCA_905221635.1. Classification (NCBI taxonomy): domain Eukaryota; class Dinophyceae; order Suessiales; family Symbiodiniaceae; genus Symbiodinium; species Symbiodinium sp. CCMP2456. The sequence goes on from CAJNDV010000245.1 coordinate 9,030, forward strand.
TTGGGACTTGAAAATTGCTCGTGAGCGCCTCTGCCAGCTTTTTGGCCTCATCGAGCCTTCCTTGGGCCTTCGGGATTCCCGGCAACATCAATACTTACTTGCTGCGGCTTTGCAGTCCTCTTGTCGAAGCTTGTCTTCGGCTTCTTTCAGGCGCTCAGCGATGGCCTGCTCACACATCTTGAGGAAGAAGCAAACGCTTGAAAGGAGGTTCGGCCTGCTCCAATTTCTCCTCCGCTTCCACCAAGCGGGAGGCTTTCTCTCGAGCCAGCCTTTCTTTCACTTCCTGTAACTGTGCCTGAGCTCATGTCGATCGTACAGCAAAAACTGAGCAAAAGCAGCTACCACAGACGGCAGAGTTTGCCTCCAGCTCTGAATCAGCTTCGCTTTGGAGAGCTCGGAGGGCCACTTCCATCTGCAGGGATGTCTAGTCAGTAAACCGGCGGAACTCCGTCGGACCAACACCAAAACGACCATGAAAGACCACTCCCGTACCCATGGCCTCTTCCTTCTGCTTTCCTTGCAATGCTGGCTCATCGATGGCTGCATCCTGGAACAGTGTGGCACGAACTGGTCTTTGAAGTTCACTGTCCTGCAAGGCTACTGCTACACAGACTGGACGCGATGTCGCGTCCGTCGTGCCAGGACGCTGGGAAGCCGGCCGGATTGGCTTTCAATCGGCTCAGCTCTTCCGCGGCAGAAGCCACAGCCCGCTCTGCTCCCTTCACAATACAACCACTCTGGGAGCAGGGTGCCCCCTCATTCCGGCTTCGAGTGTTAAAAAACGCCAGTAAGGTGCAGCCGTATGAGATCGTTTGCCGCTAAACGTTTTGCACCTTGATGGCTGTCGCACGCGAAGGAAGGCCGGACCTGGCGACACTCTCAGAGGCATCGCCCAACCGTTGCAAAGGGCCGTGAATTAAACTGTGGGCCATGCATGGCAGAACTTCCAGAGCTTTGTGACCGTGAGCGCCTCAGTTTTCAGGAGCAGTCTAACGGGGCAATGGCCACGGAGGACGCACTGCTTCGACACGACAGGTGCAGTTTGCAAACCTAGGACTCGACGACCTCTTTCTGCGTCCTTTGCGACGTCTTCGCCCTACGCGAATGAGCTTCAACGGCAGTCACAGCAGTATCAGACTCGGCTTGCATGCGTTCATTCGCGACTTGATTTCGTGTTTTGCTTACGCCTCGATGATCTCTCCGTCGCCGATCTCGCCTGTGCCTGTATCTACAATGTAGCTGAGGAAGTCTTGGGTGCTCAGCTAACCTAATTTCTCAAATTGTCTCCATCGCGGCCTGCGTCCGTGTGCGCGACGCCTGCCCTTGATGATTCGGAATGACACAGCTGGCAAAGCTTCTCCGACGGGCTTGCTGAGCATGTGACTTTTGCGTGTCGTCGTCGTCTTCTTGTTCTGCTACGGCTGCGGCTTGTGGCAGATTCTGAGCCCGATGCCTGAGAGAAATGCTGCTGGCTTTGTCTCAAGGCAGCGGCCCGGCCAGGCCTGCTTCTTCTTCTTTTTTGCCTTGGAGCCTGTAACAATCGGAAGTTGCTAGTTGAGGCCCAATGTGTATGAACTCTAGGAGCACTATTTAAGACGCCTATTCAGTTCATGTTTAGTCAGGAACTGAGACTGTGCGACTCTGGCAGAATTGCAATCCTGCGGTCTTCGATGCCGCCGTCTTCAGGAACTCCTCCAGCAGTTGGCTCTTGTGCCTGCCAAACCGCGCACATGTGTGCAAGACTCGTGCAATGATACAATCTGGCACCAGGCCTTGCCGGATCATAGATGCCGTCCCCATGCTCATCGCAGTATGCATGCCACGCTTTTTGGAAGGCAGGAGAAGCTTTCTGGTGGCTTTTCACCTGTGCTCTTTGCATGAAATGGCAGACGAAACTGCTGCAAGGATTTTCACATGCCTGGTCGATGAGAACTTGTCTGGAATCTCCGGCACTTCCCGCATCCTGCATCTGTAAGCTGCATTGGGGACATGCCCTCGATGACATGCTTCACCAAATAAAGCGGCAATGGTCCGACATGTAGTGGGCGAGCAAGGCTCAGCGGAACCATGAGTTGGACACAGGCAGGCCGAAGAAGCTTGTTTTTTGGATTGCTCGTGGCCCGGTCGGTCATGCTTACGGAAGGTCTGTAGGATCTGGATTGCCAGAAAGTCTTGAGTTCGATATTGTCCTCACATGCATCGCAAACCTGTCTATCTATGCCCACGTCCCAAAACAAGCCACGCCCGGACGACACACGCCCAGTACAGCAAAGGGTGCCTGCTCCAGGACAACGTTTAGTTTAAGCTTCAACCTTAAAAATGGTCTTCGCATTTCACCAAGCTCACGCTCATACGCAATCGGTTTTTTCTGTTCCTCTGCCGGACGCAGCTAGTGCTGCGCCCTGCACATTGGCAGGTGCGCCTTCTTCGCGATTTGCGGGTGCGCTGTCCGGCCTCCAGTCAAAGGTTTAAACAAAACTGCTTGGCGGAACAGGAAAAGCGAGCGAGGCTGGCCTGCATGCCACGGCATCCGACACCATGGCATCTGCGAAATCGAGCCGGCTAGCTCCGCCGCAAATGTTCGCAGGCTGACCTTCTCTGGGACAAGGTGCGCAACATTATCTTCCGAGCCGACTGCTGCCCCATTCAATGCGAAACACACAGACCTCTCGCCCAAGCTGGTGGAGGCTGACAGCAGCTCTCAACGGACAGTCTTACTCGCAAGTGCATGCAACGAGTACCGGCAAGCGAAACACTAACTTGTAGGGCTTTGGAACACTTTCGGGCCAGAAACAAGATGCAGGACAGCAGCCTACAAGTTCATCGCCCCTCACTTCTGGCTCTGGCTCCAACCCGACACTGTTCCCCGCACATTCTTGCTCTACTGAGCACATGTGGCAGCACGGTGTGTTTTAAAGATGTTGACTTGCTTGTGCTAGGTACGATTGATCACCCTGCAACGCTGCACGTGCCGGTATTGTGATTTTAGCGAGCCCACAGGCAGGAAGAGTCCTGGAGACGCATCAGAGACAGCAGTGCAAACCTTGTGGTTGGCGTCGGGCCAAGACCCTTCCGAAGCAACTTGATGCGGGCTGAGGCTGAGGACCCGTCTCGTCTTGCGGGCTTTCGTTCCCGAAGTTGTGTTCTGTACGGTCTCGCGGACACAAGTTTTGTTCTTTGTTCTTTCTTGCTATCTCTAGCCCTAAACCAAGCAGCAAGGTGGCCTGACATGAATCTAGCTGGTATGCACCAGGCTTTCCATACATCAGCCCGCCGGCTAACACGCTGGACTTGCCAAACAGATCCTAACAGCTCGTAGCGCTCCAATGCTTGCCCAAGATTTTAAGTAAGCTCGGCTCCGTAACCTGCACCATTGCACATCTCGTGCTTCAGCTATGCCAGAGCAGCATAGAATCAAGACCAACCGCAGCAACATTCGCAACCTAAATCTGTCTGGCGGGCTGCTACCGGGGCAAAACCATTTTCGTCGATGCTTCTTTGTTTGGCTTCTTTGGCCTTGTATACTGCTAGCTTATCTGGGCCCAGTGCCTTTGCCAAAGTGGTGCGAGCTGCTACTAGCTCGGCTGTCAGGGCCCCGCGTCGGATTTGATAGTCCCCACCAAAAGGGAAGTTCACATCTACGGCCAAGCGAAACAAAGTGAGAAATGCCAGTGTCAGCGTCGCGAAGAAACAGCGGTCTACGATGGAAAATTCGCTGTTGGGATCCGCAGCCTCCCTCAGAGCAAACGATATGGAAATAAATATCGACAGTAAACCAAATGTCCAAAAAAATGTAGGTGGCAGTGTCAGTGACTCCCTGGATAATCGCCCCGCTCGAAAATCTCTCAAATTGTTCAGCATGCCCAAACACACTTGCAAATCTGGCTCATACAGCGGTGCTGTTGAAGGCTGTTCTCTCCGCATGCGGCCCCACTTGAGGAGTGCTTGCCGATAGTTGCTGATGCTGTCGCTTTGGCGATCGCGATCAGCTATGTCCATCAACTCCACACCCCTCGTGCCATAAGCCATTCGCTCAGAGTGGTGCCACAATGCCAGCAATGCTTTGTCCTCATTTTTGGCCACAGTTGCCCCGGTCCCCCCTTGCAGCGATCTTTTGTCCAACGAATCGAAGAGCCCGACAGTGTGCTCTGACAAACCTGACAACAAGGCACTTTCCTTGACGGACTCTGTTTGAAGATCCGCGAGGCGTTGCATCTGCACTTGGAGGGTCACACCAGCGTAGCTGCCGAAAACGAAGGTTTCCACGGTTACAAACTCAGTCACAACATCTGCTAGGTCCTCCGTGTTCCCACCGAGGTCATCGTAAAGCAAGGAGCGCAAACAGCGCACCACGGTTGGGTATGCTGCAAAAGCAGTCAGGAAAGCGACGCCTCGGTAAATTGGGCTCTCCAGCTGCGACAAAGGCACATTGGGACCGTTTTTGCGTGAGAGATCCTTCAATCGTACCGGCAAACCTTCCAATGCCCGTTCCAGAGCTGTCCGGGTTGCGTATGCACGCGGGCGCTGGAAAACCGAAACATCGACAGATGTGAATTTGCTCAGCCAATTCTCCTCTTGAGCATCTGTCGTTTCCTCCGTGTCCTTGGCAGTTCGAGTGGCTCCTCGACGACGTGTCGCAGCAAATGCCCAATACATGCCGGCAACCACTGCAAGACCAGGCTTACACAACCTGGAAGTTGATTTTCTTCTGCTCATTGGCAGAGCCCATGCCAATCCACGGGTGTAGGTTTGCTGTGAAACTCTGCAAGGTGCACGGACAACGACATGACCAAGTCGGCAGCCGCGATGCTCAATCATTTCACCGCCATTTCATACCAACACGAGACAAACCCATCGGACTTCCATCCTCCTGCATGCTACCGTACCAAGCTCGAGCCGAAAGCATTTTGTTGAATCCTTGACCGTCGTTTCGTTCCTGGCAGAGCAAGGTGGGCCACAAGTGATTGGAAAAGGACATGCGTAAATCAAGCAAGCATCATGAATCATGAATGCAGACTACAATGTACAGTGTGTCTATAAATGTTTAGCACTGGCACTCGACTCGGCAGGCGAGGGTTAGGGGTGAGCCTAGTTTGAGAGGACAGAGCTCGTTCGCTCCATCGACATATGCATATATATATATAGAGGATATATGCGAAGATTATCATCTTTTGCTTCGGCTATCGCTATCACGGTCCAGCGCGTTGGAATTGCAGCTTTCTTCCTTCTTTATTGGATAGCATCCTCCCGGCCTCATTCTATCATGCACTTTGTACATTCTCCAACCTTTCCTGCATCTGTGTTCGGGCTCAGCCCCCCCCCCTTCCTTTGCTGCCTTACTGCATTGCATGATTGGCCAGCTGGTGTGGTTATCGTCTTCTAGCTCTGGCTGAATCTCCTTGTGTGGCTTTCTATGGATGACGCCGAAGGGTTTCCCATTTAGGGCTTAAGGTTTTGAGGCATCTTGGCGTCGTGGTCGCCAAGCCCTCCTGAGTTATGCGTGCTAACTATATGGGGCCCTGTGTTGATGGCCTGCTGCACCGCCAGGGACAACATGCCCCACCAATACCTCGCCCAATCGGCGTACGCTCCTGTGCGGATGGCGTGGGGGGCCCGCTGGGCTTTCAGCCTGACCACACACCAAAATGCATGCCTGCTCGTTCCGGCATCCGCCCACCTCCGAGCCCAGCACGACGAGCTTTTGCGGCCCGCCTCGTGAATCCGAGCTTCCGGTGTTCGGCCACTCAGTGCGGCTCCGTCCACCACTGCTGCGCATGGTTGCGGGTGTCCCGTTCGTGCCGAAGTAAACACAAGCGTGGCATCGCGCCGTCACGGCGTTGGGAGAAACCAGCAACGGCTCGCCGCTGGACACCCTGCAGCACCTCGATGCCCCCGCCGGCCAGAGCCGCTTACCGTTGCGGCCGTAGTGCGTGGTCCGTCTATAGGTAGACGAGTTTGCTGCCACCGCGGCCAGCACACCTTTCCTCAGGCAGCTTGAAAAAGTTTTCGGTGTCTGGGGTACTCTATGGGCCCAGAACAAATTCCCCGTGCTACATTCACTTGCCAACGAAGCGTTCGTTAGGGCTAAACGAAAAATCGTGTGGTACGACCTGCCCTTCCGCCCCCAGTGACTCTCTCGCGACCCGGACCCACGCTCGTTCTGCGAACTTGGCTCTCAGCAGGCACTTGCGAGGGCAGGCAAGCGCATGGTCACCGAAACCATCCGCTGCTGCGCCGCACCCAGGGTTCAGGCCGTAGGCACCCCCTCGCAGAGCTGTCGCAGCCGGCGCCTTAATGCGATTTGCATCGCGGCACTGTGGCCCAGCTTGGGATCGGAGAAATGCTTGAGAACTGGGCGACATGTCTGGCAGCAGCACGCGTTCGCGAAAGTATGTGGGCACACCCACGAGATAGGAAAAAACACAAGTTCCAGCTGGCAACTGGGCATCTAGTTTTGACAGTCATTTGTCTTGGCTCGACGCGTCGAGGAGTATCTCCGCTTCCCCGACGCACAAGTTCCGGCAATTAGCTAGCTAGGAAAGAAACGAACAGTTTCTGTATGCCAAGGATGCCTGTGGCAAATGGTTGTTCTTTTTCCAAAATGCAATACGTCTGGACACTGAAACTCACGCCCCCCGCCCCCCCACCTCACAACTACCAGGAACAACTCGAGGAAAAAGACTGCTTCTTTTTCTAAGCCTCAGGCAAGGAGTACCATGGAAAACTCACGCCCGGCCCGCCGCTGCGCATGTTCCCCCTGACAATTCTTGACAACGAAGCAATACAGGAAAGCTCAAAAATGGTTTTCCCTGTGCTCCACAAGCCCCCTCTGGCTAGACAACAAAATCAACAAAAAACAAACCAAAAATGCTTCTCGGGGTTCCACGGAATGTCTCCAGACACCGCGAACCTATCCCCGTGCCATCTAAAAACACATAGGTTTATCCTGGTCTCCAAGGATTGCATCCCCACACCCAAATGTCCCCCCCCTAGCGCACAATTTTTTATACTTGTTACGCCTTCTTGTGTCTGCAGGACAGGGCTGGGTCAGTCTCAAGCAAGCGGCAGCTTCCCTGACATGCACAATTTCGCACTGGCAACTGAATTTTTTAATTTCATGGAACACCAGGTTCCCAACTCCCCGCCGCAAAAGTTTCTTTTCTAACGGACCTATTTCCTTGGCTTGAGTCTCAGGTGCCGCTGAGCAACGGCCAGAACTGGAACGGCGGGCCTGCGGCACGCCTCACCGCAGCCTCCATGACTAAACTACGGGTCGCGTAACGGCACGCGGCTCGGCACTTTTGCGTCAGCAAGGTCGAGCACGCGTGCCAGCTCTGGGGCCAACTGTCGGCTCAGCAAAGGGCCTCCGAGAGCTCCAGAAATGACGTCCAGGCGGCCCCGGTCATCGGAGCGGACGTTGGGTGCTGTTGTGTGCGCCAGTCACTGTTGGGGGACCCCCTGCCCATGCCGACCGACGGCCGCCCGGAGCCACGTGCGCTCCACGATCTTCGCCCTGCAAGCGATCAGACCAGCCAGAGCATGCGAGGGCGTGGTCACCAAAAGCGTCCACTTCTCCTCCGCATCCGGGTGGGCCGCAACGGCTGGCACGAAAGGGCAGCGGAGGCGCACAGGGCGGCCAAAACAACTCACAGGGCCTGCAATCAACCAGGCGCCGGCATGCGCCGGCCTGTGGGCCAGCCTGCCATGTGGCCAGTCCCCCAAGCCCTGGTCGGTCAAGCGTGGTGGACGCCCGCTCCGACTGTTTCCTAGAAAGGCACTCGTGCCAACCCTTCGCCTGAAGGAGCTCACGTGTTTTGTGCGTGTGCGACGTCTGCTCTGGCCACGCCGCCGAGGCAAAGCTCCTACGTCTCCCATATCGCCGCATCACGCGCGTGCGCACAAGAGGGGCGTCCAATATCTTTGTTCCACGCATGCTAATTGAGATCCCTTGCGCTTCTCCCTTGCGCGTTCCTTGGGTGTGCTTGCGCGAGCAAGGTTTGTTGAAGACTACTGTAACGTTTATTGCGGTGGCTGTTGAACTTTGGTTGCTTCGAATCTAAGCTTCGGTTGCGGGAAAACACGGGGGCTTCAAGGCTCATCTACCTACAACGCTGCTGAATATCACTCTTGAACCAACCTTACCAACAAGCCTTGAGCATAGCTTGTGCTCGCCCTTGCGCGCGATCGAAAGGGTGTGCACTTTTTAAACGACCGAGGTTTCGCTAGTCGCCTTCCTCGTATTGTCAAAGGAACCCACCGAAAAGAACAACACTCGGCAGTGCCACAGCCTGCGGGGGCACGGTGCGCAGCACGTGGTTCGCTCGCGGTGAAGCGCACATCGCGAAGAGAAGCCACCCACACTTCGTAGCAGCGTGGGCGGCACAGCGAATAAACCCCCTGTGCTTGAAGGCATCCCGCGCGAGCCTGTTCCACCAGAACCATCCCGTTGGAAAAAAAAACCTTGCCAAAATCCCCCGATTTATGGCAACCTTTTGCCCCCAGCATCTCCAAAAATCAACTTGCCTGCAGACTCGAGAAAGGGTTCAGGCAGGGTTCAGGATGTTGAGTTTAGAGGTGTAGGGTTTGGGGTCCAGGGTTCAGGGTTTGGGTGACGTTCGGACAGTCTTTGCCACGCATGTAAACAGTAATAGTGGGCCTCTACATGCTACAGGGTTGGCGTTTCTTTGATGACTGAACTGACTGTTAAATTTGAGGGTTTATGGTTTAGGGTGTAGGCTTGCCGGGTTTTTGGAACCAGGGCTCCTTCCGACCAGCTCGTGTTTCAAGCTTTTGGGGATTAAGGGTTTCGAGGTTCAGGGCCTCGGGGTTTTCAGATGGCTTAGGTGGAGGGAGGGG
>CAJNDV010000247.1:0-16341 GCA_905221635.1 Symbiodinium sp. CCMP2456
TCTATCCGTTGGACCGCGCCCCGCGAAGATCAAAATTTTGATGAAAAATTTGTTCCTCATTGGATTCCTCCAGCGGCGGCAAGGCCAAGAAGCGCAGGGCAAAGAAGGCTACCTCCAAGAAGCACGAGAAGCAGGCTAAGAAGAACAAGAAGAAGAAGAGCAACAAGGCCAAGAAGGAAAAGAAGCGTAAGGCAAGCTCCGATGCGCAGACGTCGCCTGTGCCTAAGCGAGCTACGGAGCCTCCGAAAGAGCTCGTGGATTCGGACGACTTCCCTGAGGAGACGGCTCTGGAGCTCGCGGATGAGCAGGCTTTGGCGCTCGCAGCATGGCAGCTGAGCGAGGTGCAGTCCGCCCACGGCGAGTTGACTGACTTCCTTGCCCTCCCTGAACACGAGGTCACGGTAGAAGGCTTCGTGAAGATTCTAAGTCTGGTGCCGGAAGACGTCCGCCACGCCTTCGGCGTCAAGCTGAAGACAGAACGCACGCGCCTCCCCAAGAATTTGCCAGAAGTGCTCGAGCGTTTCAAGGACATGTTTGGGCTTGCAGAACAATTCTGGCATGCACAGGCTGCCGCGGCAACGAAGCCCGAGGACTGAGGCGCACTAGCGATTCTCGGCAAGCCATTTTAAGTAGCGTCAGGTCTCGGAGACAGATCTGCAAGGATGGGACACGATCATAAACAACTTGAAACATCTTGTTGGGTTACTCCCGTACTAGGATTCTTGCAGGCATGTCTCCTGGGAAACCAATGGGAAGGAATCAACCCATACACCCCCAGCGGTTTCATGCCTCATCCGATCCGCGCCTGTTGGCAAGCAGAAGGAAAAGCATCTGGAGCTACGGGAGTCGTATTGCGCGGTCGTGTGTTCCTTTCTGTGGATACACGTAGTACTTGTTAAGACGTACTCGGCCACCTCTAGTACTACAACTGCTGATATTTAGACTACCGTCGTATCCTCTTTGAGGGCGTGTCGCACATGTAGCTACAAATGTGTGTGTTGACTCGCCTCGCAGTTGTTATCTCCCAGCCAACATTGTATTCAGCTTCCCGCATCTCCCTTGGAGCGTGTCGCGCAGGTAACTATAGGTGTATGTGTTGACTCGTGCTCGCTCTGCAGCTGCCTACCTCCTAGCCTGCATTCGTAGCCGTGGCACCTGCACCTGAAACATGTCCATGTTCCGCATTTGCTCGGGCTTCAATGGCGCATGCCCGTGGAAGACGGCGCATGCTCTGTCGCTGGACGCGGGGGACACGAAGTGCCCCTTGTGCTCTGCAGACATGCTGCAGCAAGCGCGCGCCTCCCGCCGCGGCCAAGATCTGACGAGCGCCCTGCGGCAGCTGAAGGAACGGTCTGCAGAGGCTTTCGCCGAGAGCTTGAGCCGCTTGGACAGGTTCGCAGACCAGCAAGTGCAGCAAGAGTTTGCGGACCGTGTGGAACGTGCGGAGCGGCGGCGGGCCCTGGCAGTAATGCGGCGCCCTGCGGCTGCGCCTGCCGTTGCCGCCGCACCTGATGGAGATGAGGACATGGAGCGCCGCCCTGCCGAGGCAGATGGATCTGGCTCGTCTGCGGAATCGGCTGATCGGCAAGAGGGTTCTTCAAGCAGCATCACCTCGAGTTCTAGCCTGGGTTCCTCCAGCGGCGGCAAGCACAAGAAGAGCAGGGGGAAGAAGGCTACCCCCGAGAAGCACGAGAAGCAGGCTAAGAAGAAGACGAAGAAGAACAAGAAGAGCGTCAAGGACAAGACCGAAAATAAGCGTAAGGCAAGCTCCGATGTAAAGACGCCTTTGCACAAGCCAGGCACGGAGTCTCCCAGGGAGCTCGTGGATTCGGACGACTACCCTGAAGTGGCCGCTCCGGAGATCGCCGATGAGCAGGCTTGGGTTCTTGCACCATGGCAGCTGAGCGAGGTGCAGTCTGCCCACGGCGTGTTAATCGACTTCCTTGCCGTCCCCGAACACGAGGTCACGGTAGAAGGCTTCGTGAAGGTTCTGAATCTCGTGCCGGAAGACGTCCGCCACGCTTTCGGCATCAAGTTGAAGACAGAGTGCACACGCCTCCCCAAGAATTTGCCGGAAGTGATCGAGCGCCTCAAGGATATGTTTGGGCTTGCAGAGAAATTCTGGCAAGCACACGGTGCGGCGGCAACGAAGCCCGAGGACTGAGGCGACTAGCGATTCGCGACAATCTATTTTAAGTATCGTCAGGCCCCGGAAACACATCTGCAGGGATGGGCCACAGACATAAACAGTTGGAAAGAATTTGCTGCAGTACTCCCACACTGAGGTTCTTGCAGGCATGTATCCCGGGAAACCAATGGGAAGGAATCAACCCATACACCCCCAGCGGTTTCACGCCTCACCCGATCCGTGCTTCTTGGCAAGCAGAAGTAAAAGCGTCCGGAACTGTGGCTTGTCGTTTTGCGTCTCTCATTTCCTGTTTCCTGCGGACACACCTAGTACTCGGTGGTATGTCCTTGGCTACCAGTAGTACTCTAGGTGCTAGTGCTTATACTACTGCGGCTCCCTCTGCTATGACTGCTGCCAGAGCTGTTGATGTTTATGCTGGTCGTCCTCTTGCTACTGCAACTACTCCTAGTGCTTCTGCTGTTGCTGCTACTGCCGATACTGCTGCGCCTCTTCCCGCTCGTCTAGGAGTGTTTTGTATTTGGGCAGCGCCTGAGACAAGAGAGTCTTGCTGCGATCTGAGAGCAGGCATATCTTCTGCTTTTAGCCGAATTGCAGTGATGACCGCCTGAAGCCAACATTGATGCGGTTTCGCAAATCTTGTTATTGCAGCCCTTTCGGAAAGGCTTTAGTTTGTCGACACCCCCTCGAGACTTCTAAAGTACCAGCCATGCCACGGTCGTGCGCCAATCGAGATTGTTGCTTCTCTGCAGCAGGCGGTCGAGTATGGGTGGCGGCGAGAATGAATGTGTGCCCTTTTTGTGACCCAGAAGCCATGCGGGCTTGGTGCCTAGAAGGGCCAAAGAGGAAGACGCTGGCATGTATGCTCAAGGCGATGCCGGCTGCTGACACAGTGGAGGCTGCTTTGGCGCGCATCCCTGAAGAGTTCCAGGAACACTTTCGTATGCAACTGGAGCGGCGAAAATGGTGCTGCGGCCTCGACGCCGAGGCTTGCATTTTCGCATTGCGTGCAAAGGGTGGTTGTGCGCAAGTCCATCGAAGAAACGGTCGCTGCCTATTCTGTGATCCTGATTCTCTCAGAATCAGATGCGCCACGGAGCAGGGGCGGAAGGTCGTCGCCAAGAAGTTGGCGCAGATGGCAGAAGCCAGCCGCAGACGAGCCGTGGAGGATCGGATCCCAGCAGAATCGAGAGACGCTGTGACTGCATTGCTGGAAGGGAGCATCGGCTGTCCGCGCCGGGTGGCCCGCGGCGTCGCCAGCGCGGTGACGGAGGAGGAACTGCAGCAGCGGTGGAGGGCGGCCCTTGCAAAGAGCTCAACATCCCGAGCGCCTGCAAAGGCAGCAGACAAGGCTGCTCACCGCGCGAAAGTGCTGGCCGATCGCGCCACGGCGCGGCGTCATGCCGGGCGCAAGAAGGTCCGCGCCAAGCGCGGTGAGAGCGTCGACAACGAGACAGGTTTGCCTCGAGCAAAGAGGTCTGCGCGGGCTGCGGCGCTGGAGCGGTGGTGCCTCTACTATTCCTGGGCGCAATGCCAGCAGTGCGGCAAGATGCAGCCGCGGCAGCTGACGCAGCACACGCTCTTCAAGGACCAGAAGGTCACCATCCCTGCACGCCAGTGCGCTCGGTGCAGCGCGACGCACAAACCTCCTGCCATGAGCCTGGAGGACGTCCCAGCCAAACTTCGCGGCCTCTCGGCAGCGGCGGCAGCGGCGCTCAGCCCCTTGGAGGTGGACGTGGGCCTGGAGAAGCGGGCCAAGTACCATACTGGGTATCGAGTGCATGCTACCATGATGAGGTTTCGCTGGTCGGCACGGACCGTGATAGAGCAGATCAGGGAGCTGCCCGACAAGGCAGATCGGAAGCGTGCGAAGGCCGCCTACAAGTACCTGCGCATGAGTGAAGCCTCTGCTTATCGAGTCTTCGATGCCGAGCACCAGGAATTTGTGCAGGCGCATCCGGACGCGGACCAAACGCTCCGCCGGCGGCGCTTGCAATTCATCGAGCGCGAAGGCGTGGAGTGCGCCATCTGGCCGTGCCTCTTCTGGCGCACGGACTTGACTTTCTCCCATGAACGCGCATCGGACCCTCGGCGACAGCGAACGGAAACTCTCGAAGAGGCCATGTTTCCGAGAAGAAATGCACAGGAGCCGGAGGCCGTGTCCGACGAGGACGAGGACGAAGCCAGGGAAGAAGAGGATGATCTGGTGCGGCGCAGCGTCAAGAGGCTGTTTGCTTGCCTCTCCCTGGGCTTGCTGTTAGGCTTCACTGAGCACTTCGAAATCCTCCAGTACGTTTATGATCTACACCTCTGGACAGATTTGGGCTCCAAGCGCAACCTGGGCTATAACGTGCCAATGCGCCTCATGATGGCGGGCTCGTCTTGGAGCCCGGTGTACTGGCGGCGGGTGCAGCTGGGACTCGTGGATCTGGTGCGGCAGGTCGGATTCCCGCAATTCTTCTGGACGCTGTCGCCGTCCGAGTGGACGATGCCCTATCACATCTAAAGAATTTTCCTGGTAATTGGGGGTTCCAAATGAATCGGGGGTTCTACAAACTTCACATGTTTACATCATTACGGTGCTGCAACAATCAATGAGCAGCTAGCATAGCACTGTCTCGAGTCGAGAGGTGGCAACTCGCCGCCGCAGCCCAGCAGGGGAGAAAAAACAGAAAGAGAGCGAGAGCTGAAGAAGAGCGAGTGAGAGAGAAAGAGAGAGAGAGAGAGAGAGAGAGAGAGAGAAGAGAGAGAGAGAGGCAGAGAGAGGCAGAGAGAGAGAGAGAGGTAGAGAGAGAGAGAGTGTGTGTGTGTGTGAGGGAGGGGGAGACAGAGCGAGGGATGAGGACAAAGGATGCCACAGGGCACCCTTAGGCTTGTGAATTCCTTAAGTTTTAAAGGGCCCCAGGATTTAGGGTTTAGGGTTTAGGGCAAGCATCCGCAGACAGCTGCTTTTTCCAGGTCGGCCAAGCCTTTTTTAAGACTTTTGCAATATAGCACACTTTGGCACACTTTGGCTCAAACTTGAGGCAGCCGGCTTCAGGCTTCAGCACTTGAGATGAGAGGCCGCTTCTTAGACTAAGAGGCAGAGGTCTGAGGTCTGAGGTCCGCTACAGTTACAGATTGCTCTTATGGCCGCTTACCCTGTGTAGGGCAGGTAGCTGGGTCCGGTAGAAGTTGATCCACTGATTCCCGTCGGGACCATGCCTCGACTCTTCTTTGACTTTGCTTGTCTTACGGCGCTTCTGCTTGTCAGCTGCGGTGGTGCTCCACATTATAAGCGGCCTGCAAGCCACATGTCGGCGTCTGAGTGGCAGCCGTCGGAGACTGTGCTCAAGGCTACGAAGATTATCATGCAGTTCGTGGAGAGTTTGACTCCGGATGACATTGGCGACATCGATGTGTCGTCATCAGAGGAGGAGTCAGCTGGACAGCAGCAGCCGCCTGCTTCGGCTCGTGTTTCTTCGGAGCCTGATGCAGCTGCTGTGGGACCCGTGGGAGAGCGTGCTGCCAGCGTCTGTCTCGGAGATCTTCCTGAACTGAGTTCTGATGATGCAGATGTGGTTGCCACGACTCTCGAGCTGCGAGGCTTGCAGATGGGATGGAGCATGCGCCAGGTACGGCGCGCTCGACGCTTGTTTTTGCAAAAGCTGCTAGAAGTGCAAGCACAGAAAGCAGCCGGGAATAATGCTTCGGCCGCTTCGGCATCTTCTTCTTGAAGGAGTCCAGGAGGAGTGGAGTTTTTAGAGGGCCGAGGGCCGGTCTTTGCTGTGGCCTATATAGATTCGTGCAGGCGGCAGTGGGGACAGGGTGCCAGTGCCAGCGCAGGTTTGAGCATGTTTGTGCAGCAGAGCATTCCGGTAGATACTGAGACTGTCGTGATGCGTTTGCACTGTAAACCTCTCCCTCTCGCTCTCTGTCTCACTCTCTCTCTGCAGCTCTCTCGCGTCACTCTTACTGTGCTGCAATTCCCATAATAAGCTCTTTTAAGGGCCAAGCTCGGAGCGTGCATGGAAGGCTGTCTGTCTGTTGTGTAGTCCACACGTGTTGAATGCCGTGTTCTGGCCAAATTTCAAGGTCAGCAGCACAGTCAATGAAGAGTTTGCCTGACACCACACAGAATCAGAACATTTCCCGGTCCCTTGCCTGGCAAATCCTAAGCCCTAAGTCCTACTGTTTAGCGGGCGAGTCAGACTGACGACTTGTAGTTAAATCCGGTGTGCAACCATGCCCGCCGATGTCACCTGCCTCAGCGACAGTGATGCAGAGTTCCTCGGCTTCCCTACTAGTAGGAGCAAGAGTTTGAACTTTTAAATCCAGCCATTTCCAGCTACTACTAGGCCAATGCAGCCATCATTGCCTTCAGCTGCGACCTCTCAGGCAGTTGACTTCTTAAAGTAGGGCTTGTGCTTGTCGAAGACAACCTGCGTCCGTGCATTCCGGGCAGGCCACAGGCTCAGTGAATGCTCCGGGAGAGGCACGATTCCAGCTTAAATTGAGACGTAAGGCTTGTCAACCATCGAAACTGAACCACAATCCTTGCATTCTGGGCAGGACTCAGTGGATGCTCCACGTTCTGCTTATCAGCGAAAGGAGGAGGCACGATTCCAGCGCTTAAGCACTTAATCGTGACTGTAGAACATCACACGTTGGGCAGGCGCCGCATTCTGCTCGTCAGTGGAAGAAGGAGGTGCACTGACGTCACTTTGCCGAACCCAAAACCCTAAACACCTCGACTCGACATAATAATTACCTCAAAGCCCAAACACTCTATAAATATAGTGCGTGCTGGGCAGGCCCCACGTTCTACTCGTCAGCGAAAGAAGGAGGCCCGACTTTGAGGTGGTGTGGTTGGTTGCGAGGTGGTGTGGTTGGTTGCATGACATGCAGTACAGCACAATAATACTGAAAGCAGTTGCTGGTTTGGACCAGGTCTGTGGATATCTTCCTGCCAAAACAGTCCGAAAGTCTTTCAAGACAAAAACTTCTCCGTGGCCACGGTCTGCAATGGCGTGGGCGGCAAACAAGCTGGGGCTAAAGTTGGCTGCTTTTCGAGTGCACTTGAACTCTGCTCCAGACTTGCAGTTGGAGGTGGTGTCTCAGATGACTCAGCATTATAATAATCAACACACTCCGCCTGTCGTCGTGCGATTGGGGGATGGAAGATAAATTAATGTCTGTGCGACTTATCCATCCGTTGAGGAAGTGCCACCTAATGCAATTGACGTGACGAAGAAGGGAGCGAAGGTTTTCAGCGGCTTCACGGTTATGCGGTCGTGGAGTTCCATCCGAAGCTCAGAATGAACCAGTTGGCAGTCATGCAGTCAGGCATTTTCAATAATTTCATTCCTTGATTGCTGTCTTTCAGGCTGCTTCGGAGCGACCACGAGAGCTGCGGCTGATGACGTGGTCAGTATCCGTGGTGTTCGAGTGGCTTCAGCAGCAGGTTACCACATATTGTCACAGCAGTTCACTCGTCACTCTCATTATGTGAAATGAGGACCTGGCCAACCAGATCAAGTTCTCGAGGATGTACAAAGCACAGGCTGCAGATACAAGATCACGCTACTTGGCGCTGCCCTGCGCCGAGTGGTTTTCTGGCGCCATGGCCATGCCTGTTGAATGTGTTTGCTGAGCCTTGCTCGTTTGGTGCTGCAGTGAGTTGGTTGAACTATCCTTGAGGACTCCCAGCTGGATGGACGGATCCTCGGCCTGGTGCTGTCTGCAGCAGGGCCTTCCATGCCATGTTCCCGGATCACGCCAGCAAGGCTGGCATCTTAACGGGCAGGCGGACCAATCATTGCTGACTGTCTGTCATGGAAGGCCAACAAGGTTCCGGTCGTCAGCCTGTTTTCTGGCGTGGCCGGCCTCGACCTGGGGATGTCGAAGCCCCACCCTGAGAGTGAATGTACCGGGTTGTCCCTCAGTCGACCCAATGACTTCTGCAGTGCTTTGCACGCTTGGCATGATGTCAGCTGCTCTGCTGTATCTTTGACATTTACTGCTCAAGTCGATTGTTGGACTGTTGTTATGCGACCGAAAGACGACTGACTGAAAGGTTCACATGTCGGATGGCTCGGCGCTGCAGCGCTTACAAGCCTTGGCTCCCTTGTCCACCAAGGGGGTGAACAGGATCAGGCTCGGGCGGGTGCATTGTTAGTCAAATGTAACAACAATGATAATAATAATCATGCCGATTCATTGCTGTTTTGCATAATACAATAACTGTCCTCATGCAGGCTCCCAGCTGGCACCGTGGTCATGACATCCTGGAAAAGGAGACAGTGGCAATGGGACTGGGACCAGCTCCTCGCTCCGCTTAACCTGAAACCCGTATACACCCTAAAGTTTGGCCCTAAAGTTCCTAAAGTTTCCTAAAGTTTAGGCTTTGGCGTTTAGGGATAGGGGCTTGGGGCTTAAAGTGCTAAGGTTCCAGGTATGTTTTTTGCTGTGATGATGGCTTGGTTTCAGGAATCAATGGATAGACCTCGGCCCCCTGCCGCTGCTAGCAGCGGCGTCCATCACGGAGGGCAACCACGGCGAAGATGAGATTGGGCCGAGAAATCTGAGGCTCCGAGATTTGCCGAAGTGAATTTCAAGGCCCGCTGAGAAAAGAATAAAAGTTCGCGTGGGCGTGCAAAGTCTCGTGATGCAGCCAATCCAGTGAGGGACACTAGTTGGAAACTCGTCTTGACTTGGCATTGAGTCTCTCAGGTTCCTCTGGCCCATCGAGTATGCAGCACGGCCGCAGCTGTGATTGGGAGGGCTGTTGCAGACATGACAGACAACCTTGAGTGCACTGCACATGATGGGATCTTAGGTCGAGCAGGATCCCTTTGCACGTTCAGTGCTGCTTGCGCGGATGAAGGACGGCCTGCTCCACACGGCGAAGGTTTCTGAGGATGTGTGCCAGTACAATGGCACACACACAGATGCCGTTGGATGTGGGGGAGGCTTCCCCTGCCAGGCAGGGCTCGAGTCTCTGCTGTTACCGCAGTTCAGTCTGCCATTTGTCATTCCGAGGGCGTCAGTGTGGCTGGACATCAAGCTGGAATGAGCGATGCCAGAACGGGCCTCGTTCGGCACGTGTTCAGAATCTGGGACACGTTGCAGCCCCAGAGGCGGTCTGGGTGTGTGCGGGGTTTAGGGTTTACACTTTATTTGTTTAGGGTTTCGGGCTGCAGGGTTTAGGGATTCGTGGGTGTTCAGAATGTGGTTGTTTGGGGTTTAGGACTTTAGGGTTTGCGGTTTCAGGCGGCAGTTCCTCTACTTGGAGAACTGTGCGGCCATCCAGTCCGCGGAGCCCCACATGCTGCGACTCATGCACTACTTGGTGCAGGACCCGTCGGGAAACTTAGTCGTTGCTTGGTGTGTGGTATGAATCCAGTCTCAGTATGAGTTTGACAGTCGTCTGGCTGGCTGTGCTATCAACAACCATTGGAAATTTGGCTCGATACACAACTTCTCAAACTTTGTATTTTTGGGAGTCCAAATAATAAAACGGTTGAGCTTCTCTCTCATTCGTCGTTCGCTCATTGTTGTAAACCCGTCATCCTCTGTTCAGCTGCCAGGGTGTTGTCCACTTTTGCATGCATGTTTCTGCATGGGACATTCTGTGAATGCATGTGAGATAATATGTCACCCATTGATTGCATCTGAAGCCAATCGGTTCCAAGGGGGCCGAAACATTTTGAATCCAGGGATCCCGGTCATGGCGGAGGCGGATGCTGTCGATAGCCGACAGGCAACCTCCAGCGAGGAGGAACAAAGGACTGTGGAATTGCAGTCCGCCGGCTCCCGGGACCCTTTGGCGGCGGCTGCGAACTTTGATCTGGCTGCCTGGGACCGCCTGACTGCGCTTGAGAACGGTCAGATGCGCGCGGAGGCCAGAGCGGACTTTGTCAGTCGCCGTCTGCAGGCCCTCGCCGAGACCGTAAGACGATGCTCCGGATCTTTGGCGGTGTTGAGGGACCAGCAGAAGCAGCTGGCCGAGATCATCCAGGCGCATCAGCAGAGGATGGTCGCGCTTTTCGCAGATGCTGATCCGTCAGCCCCGGCCACCCCTGGCTCTGGCCCTGGAGAAGATGCGCGGCCGGCTTCGGGATCCTTGCTTCCTGCTGACTTCCAGAGGCTGTTGGCTGACCTTGCTGTGTTGAAGGAGGCTCTGGCCGAGCTGCGACAGCAGTTCATCTCCCTGGATCAACGTGTCATCCGGCTTGGCGAGCAGATGATTCGGGTCGTGGACGAGCCCCCCGTTTCCACTCAGGTTCGGCGCCGGTCCCGCTCTCCGAGAACGTCGTCTTGAAGCGGGCCTGACTGCGGCCGGAGGATCTCCTGACGCCTGTAGCTTCGGAGTTTTGTGCCGTGGAGTTTTGCCAGTTTCTCACTGGATCCAGGGGCGATGCCACCTGCTCTCAAGAACAGACATGTATGTGCAAGGCTTTGGATGCAGGAAGTAAAACAGTATCTGGTCTGCCAAGCAGCGAAAGTTCTCCAACAGCCACATTCAATTGATGTTCTCACTCAGTGTCACTGCCATGGCAGGAATGTGGGCAGAGGGGGATGACTTTGTATTGGACCCAGATTTCTCTCCGCAACGTCGGTTTTGCTGCTCCTTGGCTCAGTTCAGATGTCGTAATGATGCTGGTAGCTTGGCATGCTGCTCTGTGCACCTCTGAGCCTCAGAAGGTTTCTGTTCATTTTTATTCTGCGAGGCCAGGCGGCGTCGTGTCTTTCTCTGGGCCGTGCTGGATGGGTTCCAGCCTTTCAAGGCTGCTCTGGCTTTTTATTCCTTGCCCATTGGACCAAATTAGTTTCAACACGGCAGGATATGGAGCTGGAGCCCTTGCAGTCTTTCATGCAACCTACGTGGAATGCTCTCAATGCTGTGCCAATTTCGCAATGGCTCGTGCCCAGCCAGTCTCCTGAGGACAAGGAAAGGCTTCGTTGCTTAGGGAACATCGCTGTGCCGGCGTGTGCCTCATTGGGTGGCAACATTTTGGCACGAATGTTGCGCGAGGCACAATGATTGGTAATTTAATGCGTAATTCGGCTACTGTACTTCTGCAGCCAGGCTATGCAAGCCAGGGTCATGATCATGTCGTGTGGCCGGGAAATGATCCTTGCAAACGGTGTGTGTGTGTGTGTGTCAGGTGCTCAATTGCCTGCTGCCGGCTCTGCCAGCTGCTGTGTGCAGTATTATTAGGTCCTACTCAAACTAGACTAGTCGCTTAGCAAGGGCCGTTGCTCTGGCAGCTGGATTCAATTACTTTCTGTTTCTTGGCAGCGGCACCCGCCTGCTCTGTGGTGTGCGACTAATGCTCTGGATGAGTCAGGCCAAAACCTAAATGAATCTTTGTTTGCAGTGATTGATGCCTGCCCCCAACGCCCCATCAATATGAAGAAGTCCGCGACCGAGCTGTCTCCGGGTTCCGAGTCCCTCTGTGTTTGGAGCACTCATGGCTGCCAGCTGTTCGCCATGACATCATCATGACGATGCTCTCAGTGCTACTGTAACTCTGTGCCTGCTATGATGCAGAGTAGTTCATCATGGGTCCGGTCAGCATGGAATCGATTCTTTGCGCACGCTGTGGCTGGACGCTGTTCTCGTGAGCTACCCTGTATAGTATCATATCAGATCTGCACTAAGTGACTAACTACCATGCGGACAGTCGGTGTGCCATGTGATGCGAACAGTGCGGCCGCTGCTTCCTGAGAAGCTGTCTCTGCGGGAGGCCAGCCGACAGTCTCAGTAACAAGAGGTGGTTAGTCTTAGTACTGGTAGTACTACTCGGAGTGCCAATTATCAATGCTACTACTAGTACAAGTACAAGTACTAGTACTGGCTTAGTACGAGTAGTGCTGCTATGGCTACCCTAGTTACCATGACTACTACTGTACTCCTGCTGCTGCTACATATCTACTACTACTACTACTACTACTACTACTACTACAAACGACTACAAACTACTACAAACTACTACGACTGTGGCTATGAGTACGAGTGCGACTAGACTACAGCCGCTGACAAGCCAGGCCTTGAGCTTGGCCCACGGTGCTGTGAGACATGATGGTGGAGCCTGGCACCATGACGAGGCATAGGCCCGCCGAATACCAGGCCCTTCTGCTTAAAGACTGATTGGCTTCCCATAGCGATGCCAGGCCAGGGCCCGGGCGGTATCATCTTCATGCAGGACATTGACGTCCTCACCGAGAGCGAGCCAGAGGCAGATCGGCCATCATGCCAAGCTTCGAGGAAGAGGAAGAGAAAGCCCCGCAAGAAGAGACCGGACTCCGCAGACCCGCTGGTGCTGCAGAAAATGCTCGCGAAACCATGTGACAAGAAGTGCAAGCGAGATTGCAGAAGCTGCTTTCGGCAACATGCGGCATTCCAGGAACTCTTGAAGTTTAGACAGAAGTGGAAGGGGCTGCACAAGCTCGATCAGGACACGGTGGTGCCTAGCCAAGCAGACTTAAACAGCGGTCGTCATTGATTGAATTGTTGTGGGGGCGGTTCCAACTTCAAACTCCCGGGCGTGTTTCCATTTAGCTCGCCAGTTGCCCTGATGATGTTGGCCATCAAGCAGCCACATGAGGTCTTTCAGACCATGCAGAAGTTCCACGACAAGGCCGTGGAAAACAACTGCCCAACTGAGTGGACCTTCCTCGGCCGGCCTGTTTGTTTCCGGTCCTGGCTGCGGCTTCAGAATTTGGGTGCCTGGTTTGGTTACTACTCGAAAACTAATAGTGAGTACAAAATAGACAAAAAGTCATAAACTATTTATTAATAGTAGCCAAACTAAGACTATCCAGTAACACATTTAACATAGACAATGAACAGCAACAGCAATAATGTTACAATAAGCCAAGTACTTACTAACTATGCACGATGAATGTTGAAAGCTTTGTTGATGTCTTTCAATTGATGTTGGTAATCTTCGGGCATGTGAAACCCAATGCAACCTAGGTGGGGGGCGAGCAGCCAGACTGTGGAAGGCTGTCCGATCTGGCAGCTCCGGGCCTCCCTGCGACCTCAGGTACTTGAAAAAGGCTGGCGTCGTTGTCTCTGACAAAGTCGCCAACGTCACAAGCTTCTTAAGCAGAATCTACGAATCTGTGGCAGAGACACTGCCTGACGTTCGAGATGAGTTGGGCGATGTCGCTGCAGACGTCCGGGAATACAATTTCCAGCTGGATGCATATGCCATGGCACTCCAGGAGCAGGAGAAGAAGAAGCAGGCCCAACAGTCACATCCCAAAGCTGCAGGTTGTAAGTCTTGCAGCGTTGCGTTGTCCCATCTAATTTGTGGCCTTGCAGGTCGCTGCGGGAGAGAAGTCTGAGGACCCGGCACAGGACGGGTTGACCCAGACTGTCGTTGGAGTTTAGCGCTGACATTCAGAACGATTTCGGATTGAATCGCTGGTCTGTGCAATCCGTTTCCCCAGTGGCCATTTTCTGGAAACGTCCCGTCGCTTCGCGCTGCGTAATTTCTATAAGTGTGTGTGTCTCTCTCTGTGTTTGTGTGCCCTTGGCTTCTGCTTGCACCCCGACCCTCTGCAGCCTGGCAGGGCAAGCCTACTGAGAAGGTGAAGCGGTCAACGTTCCGGTCTGTCACCGTGCCGGTGGAAAGAACCCCTGCGGGCGGCGGCCCCGAGCCGCGGTCTCTTCCTCCTGGCCAGATGCTGGAGTACTTTGAGCAGTACAAAATGGAGGTTGGGAAGGACGCGGCTGTCGCATTTCCGACTTTCTGGAAGGCGTGCATATTTTTTCATCGTGATCATGTTAAGTTATCCAAGCACTTGGCAGTATGTGGGGGGGGGGGTAACGGTTGTGGGATTCGGATGAGAAACAGCACTTTATGAAGTAGTTCCAGGGAAAACTCCGAAAGCAGGTGTGGAAACGCGACTGGTCGTTCTTGACGTTTCGACCTGTCAGCCTGCACAAGGAATGTACACAATGCGTGCGCCACAAAGCACTTATCCAAGAACTGGGGCAGCACTTGCACGCCCGAGCTGCTGCCCAGAAGCTATACTATGCTCACCTCAGGGCACAATTTCTTGACCGCCATGAGTATTGGGCCTGCCGTGGACGGAGCCGTCTGCGAGGCAATGAGATCTCCCTTATTGCTGACGGCATGGATCAAGCCAAGTTCAGTGTACCTCGGCACCCACAAATTCGAGCTGCTGCTTTCGATACCTGGATTCGTCCAAAGTTGCACGTTTCGGTATGCATAGCCCACGGGTACCACGTAATCGTCGGGGTGTCAGACGCGGACTTGAAGAAGGATGCAAACACCTCGATAGAGATGCTGAGCCACTCTTTGACAAAATTGTCGCACAGCGGAGTGAAGTTGGATGAAAGCCACATCAACCTCCAGTGCGATAATACATCGAGGGAGCTGAAGAATAATGTCTGTTTGCGCTGGGCCGCCAGTCTAATCAGTGCAGGGATCCTAGGGTCCTTCACACTGAGTGCACTCCGTAGTGGGCACAGCCATGAAGACATTGATCAATTCCATGGCTCACTTGCAAAGTTTCTGGTTCGATGCAGAATCGTGGAAACGGCGCAGGACTACGTGGACAAGATCCACTCCTGGCTGCAAAGCGTTCCACGTCCATTTGAGGCCCAACGAGTTTGTTTGAAGATAGATCAAACTCGCGATTGGCCGCTTGCCTAACATCCCCAACAGCTCCACCCTCTCAGCACGACTTTTTGTTAGTGTGTTGCACTCAGCACTACTTAATTATCATAAATAATAGTCTATCTGCAGGAAGGGATTCCACTTGGTGGGTGTGCCCGTCTCATTGGCTGGAATCGGAGGACCTGGCGCCCCACACGTTTTTCGATTGGAGAGACGCTGTGCAACGGGTTTGACAGACGCCGACATCACCGATGTCTTTTGGAAGACGGTCCCGCCGCACGCCCATGATGTGATCTTGAGGCCCAGCCCAAGGGGTGGCAAGCGAGTTCCCCATCACACTAAAACGTGATTTTTGACAACATATTTCACTAGGCATTCATTCTGACTGAAGTCTCATCTGTCTTCCGCTAGTAGGTCCACAGTATATAATTTGGTGTGGTTGTTTTATAATGGATCGAAGGGATGACGTTAAAGGTATTGTGCATGATTTTTGTGGATTATCCTGGTAGTGTTCCTTAGCATTGCTTGGAGGACAAAGTTCTGGATGGCGGACAAGACATTCCAGCGGTGTTTCCGCTACTATCCGCGGCGCCTGGCTCTGGAACTATTGCCCCGTGGAATTCCTGGAGGCACGAGATACGGCATGCAAGGCTTCTCTTACTAGGTAGGCCAATCCATGGCGCCTGCCCTGTTGTGCACAGTCCTGGCCGAGAAGAAGGCCATTGATGAGGAGTATCGCAAGCACACCCTGAAGCACATTCGAATTCTGCGGGACCAGTTCTCCTTTGAGCGAGCTGCGGACTACTTGCAGCAGTGGGTGACTGGGGTGTTGCCGCCAAGCCCTCTGCTGGATGTGAGTGCGTGATTTGGCGACATCAAGCACCTCATAAATTACACTTTTTTTGTTACTGTAACAGACTAGATCTGAAATAATCACGGCACGGCAGACTTGAGAGGATTCAGGCAATCATTGGGCTCGAGCCTGCAGTTGCAGGTGCCAAATTGGCGGTGCCAGTGGTCCACCAAGAATCCAACTACGACCCCTGGCCGCTGCACCAGTGGATCCGCTGCCCAATCCCCTGAGGCGGAAAGCGTGACGAATTTCTGAAGTAGATCTGGTGGTCCTGAATGCCCGCATTCCCCTATTAAGTGCCCAAAGCCGAGCGCCAGTTACACTTGACAGGCTGAAGCGGCCGGATGACCATTTGAAAGAGACGCAGAAGTACAAAGACTTGGCGTTGAAAGCTGTGGTGTATCGCGCTGCGGCCGCAGCCTGGGCAGAGGGCGTCCCATGGGAGGATGCTTTGCAAATCTCCAATCGTGCGATCAACGCTGAGCGTGGTGCGGCGGCCGCCAAGGGGCGTGGACGTGGTCGGCAAGCCGGCAAGGGACGTGGTCGTGGGCCAGCTGTGGCCACAGAGTGTTCCTTACCTGCACGGTTTGTGTTTGTTGTTGTTGTTGTTGTGGTTGCTGCTGCTGCTGTTGTTGTTGTTGTGGTTGCTGCTGCTGCTGCTGTTGTTGTTGTTGTTGTTGTGGTTGCTGCTGTTGTTGTTGTTG
>CAJNDV010000248.1:39419-53539 GCA_905221635.1 Symbiodinium sp. CCMP2456
CCGCGTTTGAACCGCTCGTGGCGCTTCACTACCACTACTACTACTACTACTACTACTACTACTACTCCTGCTGCTGCCACTACTACCGTTTCTGCTACTGCTGCTGCTGGTGCTACTGCTCCTACTGCTACTACTGCTACAGCAACAGCAGCAACGGCAACAACAACTACTACTACTGCTTCTACGGCTACTGCAAATGCTACTGCTGCTGCTACTGCTCCTAGCACGAGGACGACGACGACTCACTACTACGACTACTACCACCACAACGACAGCAACAACAACTGCTACTACTACTGCTACTACTACTACTACTACTACTACCACTACCACTACCACTACTACTACTACTACTACTACTACTACCGTCCCTGCCACTACTGCTTCTACCACCACTACTACTTACTGCCTTTACGCTTGTCACAACAAAAATACATTACAGGGTTCCAGTCACTGGACTGTCACTGCACCCGCTACACTACTACGAAACGCGCGGCATTCCTAGAGCCGTGGCAAAGTAAAAGCCGGGGCCGATCCGGCCAAAGCAGAAGGCCTCCCTCAGTGCTTCCCGGCAGAGACGTGAGCTGGCAGCGAGGCTTGCTCATAGAGTTTGGACGTCATCGGTATCTGGAGGGTTTCGGAGGGAGACCAACCCTGATCGCTACGAGGTTAACAGCCACGGTTCGCCTCTCAATTCTGAAGGTCTGGATGGGTCGGGAAGTGGGAGGGAAGCGAATGCCCATCTGTCAAATAAGTGCGATGCGCAGCCGGGGCCCGTACGTTTCAGCTCTATCTTCACTGCAGTCCCCGGGGTGCCGTCCAGCTTTTCACACATGGTCTTTTCCTCAGGCCAGCATGCCATGCATCACCATGATGAGTGCATCGAGGTGATGTGCTAAAGTGAGAGCCTAAGCCTAAGCGTTTGCACGCGTTAACTGTCAGCCTGTCTGCCGTCAAAAGCAGGACCGGTCACGTAGCTATGCCATCATTCAGCATGTGGTCTGGTGCTGCCGATCAAGATCCCGACCATGCTCTTTTTTAATGCATTGACTGCATCTTGGTTGTCGTACCTGCCGGGCGGCAACATTGACCAAGAGACATAGACTCAGCAACAACGTTTGCCCAGGGGGATCTGTTCAGCGCACTTGGTGAACCAAAGCTCGATCCTCAGGATTCCAGCAGCCTGGTGGGATTGCAAATGCAAGCTCCGCATCTAATTTTGCAAGCTTGTGGCGGCCTTTGCTCCTGAAAGCTTGTCCACTAGCCGGACCTGGAAGGGTCCAAGTCTGCTGGAGAGAGAACAGGGGGCTCTGCTAGCCCTGCTCTACCTACGAAGACAATGCCAAAGCCAGCAAATCTGGACAACTTGCTGCTGCTGGCACAACCTGGGCTCATCGCTCCTGTGATCATGTCATAGGGCTCAATAGTGCCCCCGACCTGGATGTTAACAGGCTCACCAAAGCGGGCATCAGGGCCCTGAAAGGCTTCCAACACTCTCTCCAACATCTCGCGTGTTCGGCCGATTTCCCTTCCCTCCCTGCGACTGCTCTGGGGGAGGAGCCATGCCCAGAACAATGTTGTTCCAGTACTCGTCTATCTGCGCTCCGCCAATGCTAGACTTCAGCTGGACCTGACACACGTGGGTCACTTGTCCACGGAAGCTCAGCCCCACTTCCGCACCGGCCTGGAAATGCCCGCCAGTCGCATTTAGAGGGTCCTCCCACTCTGGTCGAACCTTGCGAAAGCTGTTTGGCAAGAGCTCGCAAACTGCCGGCAGGCATTCACACGCTCTGCTGCTGCTGTTGCAGCTAGCTGTCCTCCATAGGACGTCAAGACTCTCAAAAAGAGCCGGAGAGAGAAGCAACGTTTTTGACATGCTCAACCTCAGCAAGAGCAATAGCTGAGAGCCATACTCCTTTCTTGAAGATCATGATGGCATCGATGGCCGTGGGGGTGCCGCCCTGTAATGCTGCAACAAAACTGATTACACCAGCGCAAGACATGCACCCAAATTCATACATTAATTTGGTTTACGTCCATGCTGTGAGGTTGAGCACAGCAAGCAAATACATGCCAGGTCGTCATTGTCTCTCGTGATGCGCTTGTTCTCGAGGAGCTCACTAGGTTGAGGCACCTGACAAGACGCGATGAATAGGATAGGCTTCCCCCCGGGCCGGACTGGCAAAGCCTTTGAATCCCCACAGCTCCGAAGCAAGTTCCTACGGATATCTTGTTCACCTCGAGCTTGGGATGAAAGGTACCAGTTGGGCCACTTCTTCTTGCCAGCTGCTACTGACACCAGGCAACAGGCTCATAGCCAGACGTGCTCAGTCGAGGACCCCATTCCAGATGCTCCAGAATTCCTTTGGCGCACTTTGAGTGGGAGGATGGCAGCCGCCGTGACAAACTGCACGGGGGGGACAAGAAACGATCGCCGCTCCAGGTTGCAAGACCTTGCAAGGAACGCAGTGACCCATCTACAGACAGAAGTCCTGGGCAGTCTTGAACGGCACGATCTCCTTCATGGAGTCGGCATAGGCCGAACCTGAGAGCGAAACAGCTCAAGCCATAAGGCTTGTCGCATCGCGTAAATTAGTCGTACATGTTTCTCGGGTGTGTAGGTTCGTGGCCTTTGCCATCATTTGGCGGTACAGCCTGCAGGCAGTGCAAAGGCACGTATCATGACCCAAACTTGCAATGCGCGTCAGCCTGCTCCCAAAGTACCCAAGTGTCTCTCAAAGGCATCGGGTCCTGCACATTCCGTTGGCAGCGCACAACATGCCCCTTCGACAAGCCAGCAAACGTGCGAGTTGGGCGTTTCGGGTAGGGAGGTAACCAAAGCGGCTGAAACAAGATTCCAACACTTACAGCGAGAGTCCTGCAACGGGTAGATGCCACCGACGAGCACTCTGAAATGACTACACACTGTCTGATATATGGCAGCATCCAAAACTTGAGCTACACATGTGTACATCGGCATGGCTGTATGTGGTGGACAATTCGCTACACAACGACTCTGCAAGCAGGTAAGTAGACTTCAACACCTCAGTACAGAGGAAACATCGCTCCAGCAGCGCCCTTTGTGTGTCGCTGTCTTCCTGGCACGGTCTTCAATAGAAGGATCGTTGACATCAGCATTCGGACTCTTCGGCATCAAGGGGATGATAATTCATCGATTGGGGACGAAGTCGCGCAGAAATCTGTCGTTGCTTACTGCTTGGCTGGTGACTTCAAGTTGTGACCTTAGTCATGTGTGTCTCAAGCGAGCCGGCCGGGCTTCAGGGAGGCCCTTGATTTGGCCCTTGCCACCTACAGCCTGCCATTGGGAGTGCATGATCTAAATGCCATGCGCCCAGAATCAGGAATCCAGTTGCTAGTCTGCCCAAGCCCTGCCTCATTGAAACTAAGGTACTGCATTGGCGCACCAATGCGGTAGGACGAAAAACCTTGGAGCAAGCCGCCGGTGACACAGGGAGACCGTACTTGCTTTTCGGCATCCAGGCCAGCTACCAAGCTATCACCAGTGGAAAGGCACTCCAGTGCCTGGCCATGCTGCTTTGACACTTCGTTGTTTTCTCGGCGAAGGGTGCGTGCATTCTCACAGTGGGAACAGGAGCCGTGCCTTCCTTGCAATCCAGGAGGGGACAAGTGGAGAGCAACTCCACAAATCCCTCTGGAGCCCAAATTTGCGCGAACCGAACCAGGGGTGCAGCACAATTTGTCGCTGAGCATCTTCAGTATGCACAGCAGAGACATGCTTCAGTCACAGGTCAGATGCGCCCTGTTCGGAAGATGGCCCTTTTGCTCGATCGGCAGAACGGGCTGAGCTGGCAAGAAGCAGCTCCTTCCAGCTTCATGGACTTGGCTTAGGAGAAAGGGGTACTCTTTGGCTGCTGAAAACGATCAAGGATGCACAACGAGCCCCCTTCCGCCCAAACCCCATGAAGATTGACGCCGGCTGGCGCATAAACCTGTTGCGCCACGGCTGTCTCTGCTAGGAGACGGAATGTGTACAGCGCGCTGAGAGACGGTACCAGTAAGGCATGACAAATCTTGATGGCTTACTTGAGTTCTGAGGCCACGATGCCTTCATGACGCTTGTGCTGGACATCCATGGTCACTCGCGGTGTCGGCCCTTCACGCTGACAGTATGAAGTTCTAAAAGGTGCAGGTCGTTTGCTTGCGGCGCATTGCACCGGCAACAACCTCACCAAACTTGCCTCCCTTTGGAGATGCTTAGCTGCACGCTTGAACGTGGTTATGCCAGGGGCCGCTTGTCGCATGAGTTGTCTTGGACATTACGGCAGCCTGGCCAAGGCCAATGGCTCGGAGGAGCAGGTCGAAAAGGGTCTTGTCTTGACATGTCTTGAAGTACGAGGCAATGCTGCAAGTACTAAGTAGCCGCTGGCATGTTGCTAGGTTACGAGGCACGCGCCCGTCCGCTGACCCAAGCCAAAGCCAAAGCGTTAAGCTGTCAACACGGCAGCCGAGCAGACAGAGAACCAGCCTGTTGAGTAAAGCATCAAATGCGGCAATTGCAAGATTGACAGTACCACGGTTTGTATACTGTACATATCGGTCCAGATTGAATAGCACTTGACCAAACATAGATCTTCTCCTGTTTGGTAGCTGTGCTGAGACTGGCAGCCGGCGTGTAAGCATTGTGTCTGCCTTTCTTCGAGGTCTGACCAGGAAAATTGTGGCTCAACCTTCTTTGCAAATCAGAGAAATCACAGAACTCTGAAAGAACTTGGCTCATCGTAGACGAGCAGTCGGAAGATCTGTTTAGTATCTTATTACCAGGCCCTGGAAAGTCGATAACAACATGTGCTCCACCTTTGGGACTGAGGGGGACATGGCCTGGCAAAGGCGCTCGTCGCGTGGGAGCCAACTGGCTTGTCGTATTGGTGACACGAAGTGCGGTGGCAAAGCATTGCACTTGTGCCCAAAACGGAGACACGCCACTGCAAACCGAAACTGACACCTGACAGACCTGACATCCACATAAGACTGCAAGAGGCAACGCTGACAGAATACGACTGTAGGCTTATGATTTCACTGGTGGTAACGTGTCTCGTCTTGCCAGCCCATCAAAACCTTAGCTGGAGCAAGGAAACTTCCGCCGCACGTTGGTCCTGGTAGGGGAAACACTTCACCGGCCAAACCAAGGCCCTGGCTGGCTGGGAGGCCCTTGAGGCTTTCCTGGCAGAACAAAAATTGAAGAACAACTTTCCGGTGCACCTCACACAATATATGCGCAAAGAATGGGAACAAGGCAAATACACAGCAGTTGCGAATCACTCTCCAGAGCCCTGGCCTTTGGCTCCAGCCTTTCCCTTTCCTCTGCCACCTTTGGAGCCGTTCTTGCCGTCTTTGCCTTTTCCGCCTTTGCCCTTGCCCTTGCCTGGCCGCAGGAACCGCCGACGGGACTTCGACGGATGCTGCAGATGACTATTACACTAGGAAAGACCGGTCCCAGTCGGCCTTTGCCCTTGCCTCCCCTTCCTTTGCCACCAGACTGCTGCGTGGCCTCTGCTTCAGCATGGCATAGCGCGCTGTTTGCAATACCGCGTGCTGATGAAACGGAACTCACTGGGATCTCACTGGGCACTGGGGCCGCGACGTACTTCTCCAGCTCTGGGGGAACGACCGCACCGCTGCGAACAAGAACGGAAGCGATCTCGAAGGCTTTCTTGTCCTACGCAAGAATAGACTGGCATTCCGTCGACGAATGAACAAGGCACTCCGCAACCACCAGCACAACGCCGAAGGAGCGAAAGCGAACCTCCTTGTGGAGCAGGAGCAGGGAATAGGCCAACCCTTTCTGACCTGACCGATACATAGCATTAAAGCTGAAATGCAATGCATGCCCTCCCCCGGCAAGAGCTGCCGTCGCAAATCAAGCCCGAATTCGTAGCTTGAAGAATCTTGAAGCTGCGCATCTCCACAGGGGCCCGACCGGCGCGCCCAGTCCTTCCAATTCCTCAGCCACCCACGAGATGCAACAAAGCACTTTTTCACCAACTTTAGCGACACCAGCGTGCCGAATGTGTGCCGGGCGCCGGCCGGGAGAAAAATGCTGGTCTAGGCATCTTGGCTCAGAGAATGCACGCAGCAAATGTTGTGCGGCCGTTGCGCGGTGAACGTAGTCCTTTGCCGAACTTGCGGAATCGTAGTTGATAACGCAGGTGACACCCTGCGCGGCATGACAACTGATGCAGGCCAGTGTTTGCGTGAAAAAGATCGAGATCCTGTTTCAGCTGGTGTCCGACTGATGAACCATTCCGTCGTAGTTGGCACTGACTGCTAGAAGCACTAGGCGGCCGCATGACGCTGCTCGTCTTGGGTGCCTTGATGTCGAGTCCACGTGCAGCGACGTC
This sequence comes from Symbiodinium sp. CCMP2456, assembly GCA_905221635.1. Taxonomy (NCBI): domain Eukaryota; class Dinophyceae; order Suessiales; family Symbiodiniaceae; genus Symbiodinium; species Symbiodinium sp. CCMP2456. The sequence goes on from CAJNDV010000248.1 coordinate 45,800, forward strand.
CGTTGCACAAAGAATCGGGCTCTGGCCGCTCTTGAAGGCCTGACATAGCAAACGAGCTTGGCGGGCTAGGTCTAGTCGTCATGCCCTATCTATCTATCTATCTATCCATCCATCTATTCTCGTTCTATGTACCCATCTATGTATCTATATTTAAACAAACATATACATAGACTGACATTCACGTACACACATACGTGTACGCAAATCGTGCGCACGGCCTTTATCCCAGTACGTATCTACACAAACACATAGATCTACGCAACTTTGCCATCGCCTCCAACGCCCCGGTGCGCTCGTACTGGGCCATGTCTCCGTGGATGCGAACGGCCGGCACCCCGTGGTACTGCATCAGATCATTCGCCAGGATCTCGCAAGAACCTGGAGAAGCTAACATTCTCAGGCCGAAAAAGTGTACCTTTCTGAAGTGCATCCTCATGAAATGGGTTTCGACTCTCAGAGTTGCCGAGCTGAAAGTTGAGAGCTGCCCTGACCGGTGTCATAATTCGACACCACCAGCTTGCTGAGTGCACGCCCCCTTTTTCTCAGGATGTTGGGCGTTAGCAGTGCCCGGCTCCAGCCAGCGTCGGGCTCGAAACATTAATAAGTGAGAGCAAGGGAACATGAATTGCAATCGTTGCAGTTCTTCGAAGTAGGTATGAAGCCGGTTGGCCTAGGGGCCTATGGGGAGGTGGTGGCTCTGCGCAGCCGTGCTCATACATGGGAAGATGCACTTCGCTTCCGGAGCTCAAGCTCACTCTTCAGCATGGCATTTTCCATATCCGAGAGTCGGAGCTTCCTGTCTGCGATTTCGAGCTGGCTGCGCAACAGGATGATCTGTCCATCCTTGTTCGTGACCTCATCCTTGAGAGCCTCTCGTTCACTTTGCACCGAGCGGAGCTGGCTCAAGGAAGGATCTTCCGAGAGGCCATCCGGATATCCCCTTCCCTGCGCTGAGAGGATGTCGATGCGCGCCAAGGCCTTGGCAAGCTCGATCTGACAGGCGTCTTTGTCCCTATCCAGCTTGTCGATCCGACCTTGCAGCTCCCCTGTTTCATCTGCCATGGATTGAAGAAGATGTGCCCTCTCACGCTCCACGTCGACTTTGAAGCGCTTCATTGCCAGCTCTTGTTCTGCGAGCTTGGCATTCAGGCCCGCAATCTCATCCTGGCACTCTCTGAGCTCCTCTGCCTTCTCTTTCTCGAACTCCTCAAACTGCTGCAGCATGTCGCGCGCATCCTGCTCCAGCTTCTTGTTCCTAGTCTGCATGTCTCCACCGCCTTCGCCTTGTTCGCTTTCGCGCAAGCCCTCCGCCAGGCGTTTCTGTTCCTCTCGCAGAGCCGCATTCTGCTGCCGGAGGCCTGTGATCTCTGCGAGCAAAGCCTCCAGCTGCATTGCATCGCCTGTGCCACCCGACTTGGGCGGTGGTTCTTCGTTATGTGTGCTGGTCGCCTCTGTGACCGAAGCTGCGGCCGAAGCACGGCCAGACCTATCCACGACCGACCAGGAAGGTCCATGCCCGTTCACGCTGGACCGCGCGCCATCCGTTGGGACAGACACTGACATGACAGACTCGCACTCTTCCTCTGCTACCCTGTCCATCTTGTGCACGCGCCGTGGTGAAAAGTTGTTGGCCCAAGTGCTGCAGGCCATGGGCCGGTCTGCCGGCATTGCCGACCTTGTCTGTGGACGGGGGCTCGCAACCGGGTCCACGGCTTCGATCTTCCGTGTTGGGAGGCCATGAGCATCCGGCCGAAAAGCATATGGCGAAATAGATTGAATTCCAGGAACGGCCCTTTGTGGCGAGGGACAACGGGCTTGTAGGCGAAAGCCTTGCGCTTGGACTGGTGTGAGCGGCACTGGACTCACGAAAGAGATGCCCCGGGTGTAGACTGGGTTCGTGTGAACACGAATTGTCGGACTGCTCGCCCTAGCAAAGCCTTCTGGAGCGATTCCTCCGAAAACAATGGCATTGCTTGGAGGGCGTACCACTGAGCCTTGCATTCCGGTCCGGTCCCGGAGACACGACTAGTCGAGCACAAAGTAGCAATGCAGAGTCATGGCTGGGCCCGTAAGGAAGAACAAACCTGCCCCCGAACGGCGATCTGTAGAATGACAAGGATGTACTCCTCGCAGGGTCTAGTCTCCGGCAATGTTCTTCTAACAACGTCGAGTAAGACAAGCGCTGACTCCGGAAGATCTGAATCTAGACATTTTGCTGCGGCAACGGAAAGAGTCGAGCCAAAACATGTCCTGTGAGAACCAGAAAGTGCGGTCTTGCCTTGGGCACTCTACAAGCCGACCGACTGAAAGAGATCCTGGGAAGCATAGGACCCCTTCAAAAGTGTCATATTCGCATCGGTCTCGTGCTGTCGAGTCGCGCTTCATCTCGCAGAAAATCAAGCAACGGTCTCCGCGCCCGAGTGAGGACAGGATCTGAAGGAGCTGCTGGGCCTGCATACTCCCACCGTCTCCCCCCACTAACATCTTCCTACTAGTTGCTGCCAGCTTGTCCAGCACTATCCGGTAGCGACACGCTGGGACATCGTATCTTGACGCACCGCATGCTGACTGGCTGTAGCCGATTGCCTTGTCCTCCTCATCGGAGCAGAAGACGACACGTTGTTCGATGTCTTTGTTTACCTGTAGGGCCCAGGGCATCATGAATAATGAATCCTACCACAGCCTGTCACTGATGCGACGGGGCAGAGCACACTGCCACTATGCTGAGACCGACCGGGAGACGTCTAAGCACATCTCATGCACACATCTCAGAGCGAGCGACTGTCATCTCATGGACCGCTCCGGTTTGCACGTGGAATGGTCGCTTGAGAAACTCGCTGGCCAACGAGCGAACTTCTCGGGGCCATGTCGCCTCGGAGCCGGTTGTTAGGACTGCGAAGGGATGGCTCGCACAGGCCATGGTCCCCTTACCAAGCAAGCGGCGGTAAACAGCAGTGTCTGCCTGTCTTCGGGAACTTGCTGAATGACCTCCGTGCTGCAGCCCCCAGACGTCGCTCCGGCTAACGGGTTCATGCTTGCCGTTTGCTACCCGCTCAGGGCACGGCTTGTCTGATCTGCGGCTCGAAGCCTGGCTTGGCATTTCACATGTCTACGGCAGCTCAAGCCTCGCTGCAAGCAGAATTCTTTATTTTGTTTTTATTATTATTGTTATTATTATTATTGCTATTGCTGCCGGGAAACCCATGTCAAGCATCCGATCTGCTTCGTCCAGGACCAGGTAGGAGACGTTGGAAAGATTCACAGCTCCACTAGACAGGAAGTCATTCAATCTCCCCGGGCACGCCACAATGACCTGCACAGCACGTCAGGGCTTACGCAAAAGTCACTAACTACATTACGGCCAGGCCCTTGGCCACAACTTCCCGGCCTGCGCCCCCCGGCGTAGGGCACCGAGCTGCTGGCCCCGAGGTGCACCACCGTAGCCTGGGTCGCGCTTGCAAGGAACATCTAGAAGATGGAATCTCTAGTGACTCTGGTCTCAGACGCTGCAGTACACGAGCTTCGAAATCAACCCCCCTCCCCTCACCTGCAACACCTCCTAACAAGGGTATTTCGCAGGACTAACAAGGTGGGCACGAACTGCGCAACTGCACTGGCTAGCACGACAGTCTTTTTCCGAAGGTGTGGACGGATTTCCTGCAAGCCTGGAGAGGGTCTCTGAACGAGGGTGGGCAACAGCCATTCAAGATCATTCAAGAGTCAGATTGCAAACACCCGCGATGCTTTGTTTAGCGAATCACCTTCTTTTGGCTATAGCACTGCTATAGCATACGCTGTCGTGCCCTGTATGCTCGGCACGAATGCCTTGTCGCCGAGGCACAGCAGGCTGTCCGGATTCCGGCAGCACGGCCGAAGCGGTCGGCTTCGGACTCGATCTGGCAGGCCAGCTCCCGGGTGGGCGCGAGAACGCAGAGCTGCGGCAGCCTGAAAGTTACCCTCAATTCACTGCAGAAGCTTTACGATCTGTCTCTCCCTTGAACCCGGGAGCCTGGAACGGGTCTGCGTGATCTTCAGGAACCCAGGCATCAGGAACGCAAGGGTCTTGCCGCTGCCGGTCTTGGCGATGCCAATCAGGTCACTACCAGCCACTCCAATGGCCCAAGTATGAGCCTGGATAGGTGTAGGCGCCGTGAAGCCTGCCTCTATCAGTTTGTGGACCAGGATGTCCGGGAACATCGTTTGAGCTTGCTGAAAAGTGGTAACAGCTCCTGGCACCTGTTCCCCCTGCGGTCCGAAGACGTGGACCTGGGCAAACTCTTCATCTGCTTCTGCTGTCCAGAGCTCCTGTGCCTCGTATTCGGGCCCTGTTCCCTGAGAGTACTCCTGGCGCCAGCCGAACCCGTTGTAGCCCATCTGCGCCTCGTTCTGGAAACCTCCACCAAATCCGTTCTGGGGGAAGCCCGGCATGTTGCACCCACCATTAGTGTATGCTTTCACTGCATCCTGGTAGGCATAGTTGTTGTCAGCAAAGTTGTTTGCAGCGTTGAAGCCGTTGTTATTCCTCAGCTTCTCAAAAAGAAGATCCTCCCTGCCAGAGTCTCCAGCTACAACTGCCCGGGGAGCCGCACGATCGAGGCCATTGCAAAACCAACTGCAGCCTCGACTCAAGTACGGCGGCGCTTGACCGTACACTTCGTCAGTGTTGTTGTACATTCCTGCATGCATTGACTGGCTTTCCGAAACAGTACGGAACGCCTGTAAATGCACCGAACATGTTTGCACAACTTTGCACTGCGAGGCAACCATACAGAAGACGTTCGGAAGGGCCAGCATCATCGGACTAGCAGACTAGCAGACCAGCATTCGGTTCCACTTCGCATCTGCAGACGGTCCGTACTGCATTGCGAAACCGTTGTTGCCGCCTGAGGCACCAAGTGTAAGCGGGCAAATGGGAACTCAGCAAGAGAGCTCGCCACACGACCATCAGGAAACATCAAAAGCTGCCATCTGCCTTTCTGCACGTTGTCAGGTGGCAAAAATGTAGCTGCCATACCTCCGCTGCTCTGGCAACTTGCTATTCTGAGAAGCTCTGGATCACCCCTATCAGCACAGGCACTCAGTGCTTTGCAGCAAACTATTGGAAGTGCTGGCGCAGGCCAGCATCAATTCAGCAAGCATCGCTTGGCCTTGCTGAGCTTGGAACCTTCGACAGGGCCCCAGAACCTGCCAAGTCAGAGTCGTGCGAGCTTTTCCCTGGCGGCAGAGTGGACAGGAGCCGAGCCTCCACGGACAGTGGCGCCGTGCCAATGCTTCAAGCCCAAATGCCATCAAACAAAGTCAGGGGCAAGGAAGAGTGCCCCCTCTCTCTGGACTGGAGCTGTGATCACATCCCCTCCGCAGGTTTTGGCTCCGTGCACCCAATGTGCCTTTCGCGAATTAGGATGGCAAAGACGGGAATAGAATCTTTGGTGGACTTCCTGACTGTGGCCACTAGGGTTGCGGCAGCAGTTGGGAGTCACACATCTAGGCCCGCCTAGAGCCTACAGCTATCAGAAAGAGGCCTTGAGTTTTAAACTCAAACCCTCCAAACCTCCAAGAGGCCGCAAAATCCACGCCATCACCGGGTGAAGTTTACGGCTGGGTGCGAAAGGTGCAGAGACTCTCAAACGTTTGCAGTGTTTCCACAAACTCAGCATAAATCTCATCACACATTTCGTGTATGAAGGAGCAATAGTCCTCGTTTGACGTAGACACATACTTTGCCGACGGCAGTGCCACAGCCAAGAAACGATTTGCCGGAACTTTCTGGGGAATTTCGAACTGTAGCCAGACCTTCTCGGTCGGATGCTTGAATACCAACGGAGCTCCCGGTCTTGCATTCTCCGGAACCTCCACCATCACTGCGTTTGGCTCGAACTGCGCCTCTTTCACGAGGGGAGGGAATCTGATTGTGATGGTTTCGACTTTTCCTTTCGTTCTGAGCCGGAATGTCATTGGCCGTTCATCCGCTGAAGGATCAGCACGGACCAAGAAGTCAGGATCAGGACCGAAGTAATGAGTCACCTCCTTTCCCTCCTTCCACTTGGAGGATAAGATCACGGGAATAGCTCCTTGCGAAGGGTTCGGGTTTGGGACTTCGTGGACACGTCCTCCAGAATCGCCACGGCGTATAAACTCCCCCATCCGCTGCATTGCAGACCTCTTCGGCACTTTGAAAGTCAAGTAAGTTGGCTTCAGAACTCTCTTCGCCTCATCCCCGGCAGGTCGCTTCTCGGAGGCCGTGGCACGACAGGTTGTCTTATAGCCTGGGAGTATCTCGCATTGAGGGCGCCAGGTGGAATTCCTGGACTCGAAGGTGTGCAACATGCCTCCCTTGTCCTGCCGGGCCACGGGCTGCGCACTCTACAGCACAGAGTGAGAAAGAGAGACCCCCAGAGAGGGAGGGAGGGGAGAGAAAAGGAGAGAGAAGAGCAAAGAGAATGGGGTGACGCGGAGGCAAGCTTTCAGCTAAAGGCTGCAGGAGCGAGGCGGCGAATCTGAGGACTGAAAGTACTAGCTGCTGCCACTCCGTACTCCTGCCAATGAGACTCCCCTGATGCTGTCGAGCTGGCTGAGCGGGACGGAACCTTCTGCAGCTGTGGTGTAGATGACTCGTGCTGCGCTGGCTGGACCTGCCAGTGCACTGCCGACAGGCTGTCTTGCTGCGCGAAACATGTAATTTGCCGATGTGCTGGCAGCAAGACAAGTTGATCTACTAAAGAACAAAGCCCTGAGCAGTCAGTTTCGCGTGCCTGAAGTGGCGAGTCTGCCAACTGCGTATTTTCGGACGGATTCTCAGAGTCATCGGGCACCAGCGGGCGTGTGGATTCCTCTTTCTCGGTACTTCGAAGAAGCATTGGCCCGAAACCGTTCAGGAGTATCATACCCATGACGGAGTAGCATAGCACATACAACCTTGCAGCTGTAAAGGTGAAGTTCTGGACTGCACTGTTGTTGCCATATCCGACATGGAAGAAGTGCTGCTTCAGGGGCTCGGCACCGAGAGCACCCTGAATTGTCGCTCGTGGCAGTGTGCACAGAAAGCAAAAGCCGATGTCTGATGGAACTTGGCTCAACGTCCTCCTGCGGCTCGTGACCGTGAGAAGGACACCAAGGCTGATGCCCATTGCACGTGCGAGCAGCCCGCACAGCATTACAGGGGCCAAGCTCTTGAGCTCAGGCAGGATATCCAAAGTCATCTTGCTGCCTAGCATACTGAAAAGAAACACCTGGCCAAACACCCAGACTTGGCCCACAATGGTTGTGATGTCTTTCACGATGTCCTCGCCGCTGTACGCCGAGCTGCACCGGTTCGCGAAGACCGAAGCTGTGATGATCACGAGCAACTCAGACTGAAACATTGAACCTGGGCCACGCGTTGCATCAAACGCTAGTCTTCTCTGCCATGAACTTCACGTGAACCGTGGGCAAACACCGCGCACAGCCATGATGGTGTCACACCACTACCACCACCAACACCACCACCAACGCCGCCACCACCACCACCACCACCACCAACACCACCACCAACAACACCACCACCACCACCACCACCACCACCGCCACCACCACTAATTACCACACCAACCCCACCACCACCGCCACCAACACCAACACCATCACAGCCGCCACCGCCAGAGCAAGAGCACCAACACCACGAACGCCACCACCACCACCACCCCCGCCCCCGCCGCCGCCACCACCACCACCACCACCACCACACCAGCACACCAGCACACC
>CAJNDV010000248.1:53639-79909 GCA_905221635.1 Symbiodinium sp. CCMP2456
CCACCACACCAGCACACCAGCACACCAGCACACCACCACCACCACCACCACCACCACCACCACCACCACCACCACCACCACCATCACCACCGTCGCAAACACCACCACCAACACCAGCACCATCACAACCGCCACCGCCGGAGCAAGAGCACCAACACCACGAACGCCGCCACCACCACCACCAACAACAACACCACCACCAACACCAACACCACCACCATCACCACCACCACCACCACCACCACCACCACCGCCATCGCCACCAACGTTTCTTTCCGCACGTTAAGTTTCTAGATACAAGACGACCACCAGAAGAAAAGAAAAGGCGGGAACCGCTAAATGTGACTTAAGGCTTGGATGCGCCGTAATCAACAGCAGGCAACAGAACACGAAACAACCATGATCATCATTATCGTCATCGTGAACATCATCGTGAGGCATGTTTTTGACAAGCAGATTTGCCATTTATTCGACAACTATTGGTGTCACTATCAACATTATGACAAGCAGAAAAGCCTAGTAAGCACAATGGGGTAGTGCAGTCGTAGTCGTCGTCTTCGTTGTCGGCGTCGGCCCAGTGTTTGTGGCACATTCGTAGTCGTGGCTGTCCTTCTTTTAGCAGCAGCAGCAGCAGCAACAGCAGTAGCAGTAGCAGAGTCGCAAAAGCAGCAGCAGTCCTTCTCCTCCTGCTGCTCTTCCTCCTCCTGCTGCTGCTGCTGCTGCTGCGAGTGATAATGCGCGCAACGAACGTCATCATGGTCGGGGAAACGGTGCACTGGTGACAGGGAGTTCGTCATGGTAGGGGAATGGCTGCACTGGTGAGATAGACATCATCATGCTCGGGGCAGGAGTTAAGTCATCATAGTTCGGGTATGGGTGCTCTGTCCCATGGAGGGGTAGCATGGACGTCATCATCGTTTGGCGCGCATGCTCTTTCGCAAAAAACGCACGGGTGGATCGGGTGGCATAGACGTTAGCATTCTTCGGGTAGGGATGCTCAGCCTCAGAGGATGCACTGGCAGCGTGAATGCTATCATCGTTCGAGCATGGACGCTCCCAAATGATGCACTGGTAACTCGCAACAGGGAAGCCGTCGCCGTTCGGGCATGGATGCTGCATCCTGATGCACTGGTAGCATGTACGATATCGTCGTCCTGGCATGGACAACTACATCCGCAACCATCGCCAGAACCACAACCACGATGACGACGAAAATAACGACAGTGGAATCCACTCAGCTTCGAGCCTGGACAGAAGCCCATCGGAACCAATTCGCTTCCAGACTCGCCCTTGCCCAATGACAAAGCAATGAGCGTAACAGAGATGAGGACAAGGAAGCCTTCCGTTTTGCCACCTTAGTCGCAGACTTGTTGGTTTCGGGCTTTGAAGCACACAGGACATGCCAAAACACAGGTCCTTGCTTGTAGGTTTTGTGTCTCCTGGTGACACTGACGCCACAGTTCCTCGCGCCTGGTGCCCCCCAGGCAACCTTTCTTGCGGTGTGTTCGCGGGGCCTCCAGCTCCAGCGTTTGACCAGCTTCAAAGCTTCGGATTCTCAGGCCGGTGCTGTGGTGGGTTCTGGCTTACTGAAACAAACCCCAGTGGCCCGGCAGTGGAAATCGGCTTGCGTGGATGCTGGTGCGCATGATACATCCCAACCGCTGCCGACACCCCGTGATTGGAGCAGGCGCGGCAGCACAGGCACCCACACACCAGCGTACAGGTGAGCTGCAGGCGAATGCAGGGCGCCAGGTGCCGAAAAGGTGGCTTGTTGGGTGGTGACGATGGGCAGTGTAGGATTGCAGGAGCTCACACTGTCACTAACCCTGCACCAGTCCCAAGGCCCTTAAGCCGCTGAAACAAGACGACGGCGGTCCACCCCAGACTCGGACTCGGAGGACTGGGCCGCAGGAAAGAGAACAGGTCTGTACAGCCTGGGGATCTCACCTTCTGTGGCCGGATCCTGGAATAAAAGCTTCAAGATGCGCATCTTCTTCCGGCTGGCGATGAACCAACAGCTCACACATCCTCCGGGCATCTTCGACAGAACAAGTGACTGTTGACTTTGGCATTCCGAACAATTTCCCAGCCTAACAGGACGCCCAGAGCCAGGGTTGCGACCAGGCGAAGGAAGTTTGCCAGAAGAATGGTTCCCAATGGGGTAGGCGCTTGATGGGCCGGCGACGCCAGGCCTGTGAGAACCCCAAAGGCGGTCAGGGCGAACGAGGCCTCGCAGGAAACGGCAGGTCACAGATCTTCAGAGCATCCGCCCATTGCAGATCACTCGCCTCCAAAGGAGCCCATGCAAACACCAGCCGCGGCAACGGATGGTCCGGGAACGTCTGGGAAAACTCCTTTTGCAGCAGCAGCTTTTGAGCTGAGGGGTGGCTGTCCTCAACTCCTCTTTACCTCCTACATGGGCTCTCAGAGATGAGTAGCAGGCTAGCGGCCAGCAGTCACTGAAGGTCCGCATTTCTCCCAAAATCCCTGAACCAAACGGATCTAACCGGTACAGCAAGAGCACGTGCCCGCAAACCAGCCTTCATTTTGGGGATGACCAGCCCATCACCCATCGCGACAAGGACACTTCCGAGCACCATGCCCTCGACCGGAGTGTATTCCAGCACCTTGGTCAAGGCAGCAGTTTGGGGTCGGAACTTCATGTGCATCGCAAGCACCCAAACCCCAGCAGCAAGCAAGCCAAGCCAAACAGCGCTGTTCCGTGACTCGCCTTTCGCTTCGTTCTTCTGACTGCGGAAACCCATGCGCTGCATGCTGAGTGACTGGGCCCACCGCGCAACACTACGTGTGCACATGCACGGGGCATGCGATGTAATGTATGTATGCAGGTCTTTAAGCATGTAGGATGATCTAGGTATGTAGGTATATATGTATGCCGTTTTTGTTCATGCCACTCTTGGTCGCTGAGGACTGGGCTTTGTAAGCATACACGGCGATTCCGATTAGCTCGCAACTTGCAGGCAGGAGTGCCATCCTTTGTTGCAGAAACTCTGGCCATGCAATCTCGCGACGCTTCAGGGGGAAGTTTCTTTCGAGAAACATACATCGTGACATCGTTGGAGCAATCATACGACACTGACAGCATGTTCGATTGCAGCAGAGTCACACAAAGACGTGTGCTTGCAAGTCTTTGGACCGAATCTCCAAGCCGGCAATGAGAAGCACCAAGAAAAACGAGAGCCTGGCGAACAAAGAACGTTTGCAATGCTCTTGCTGTTCGCAGGCTGCAAGCAAGGAAGGCAGCCTGGCACCGCCCCATCCCCTGAACATCAAGGTGCCCACCCTTGTAGCTCATCTCGGGCGAAGAAGAGGTCGCTCTGGAAGCGAAGCTGGAATATGAAGCCACTTAGCATCACGCCTGGCAACGCCGGGGTGTCCCTACCACAGCCAGGCTCAACAGCACTGGACTCAATGCTTGTTTGTGCAGCCCGAACTCTCGCATCCGCCAACATGGACTGGTCGAAGGCATGCAAAGCAACATGCGCTCTGCCAGCCTACCGATGCTGGCAAGCCCACGAAAACGAAAAAGGCCCTGATAAGGCACCTGACCGACCACGAACTTCCATGAAATCTATGTCGGATTCGGACTTGCAGCTGGCCATCACTTGGCAGAGCAACATCTCAACCGGGGACAATTGATTCTGGAATCTGAGCTGGAGGCACCCGACTAGAAGGATGTATGCGAGCCCCAGTGCCACCGGATATTCGTAGGTGGCCGTCTGCATCGTCGGCAACGGAGCGGCAGCTCTGGACACAACTCAAACCGTTCCGAGGCTGCCAGATTTCAACGTGTACTGGTTCTGCCGGATCATTTAAGTACGGTTATGAGCTATGAGTGATGATCGCTGGCAGTACCAAAGATGGTGTGAATGCACGCTGTCACAATCAAAGGGTTGTTGTGTAAGATGCCGTCGCGGTGCGTGTCGTGTCGTCCGTACTTTCTCGGCTTAAGCTTGGGCAAAATCACGTATACGCCGCAAGAACCGTACTACACACGGCACCTGCGCGGCACGCTGCACTGAAGAAGCGGTGCGCTGCACATCCCGTACATTTTACTCCTGGGGATGTGATGCTGCCGAGCTATCGCCAGCTCTCAGCGTCAGCGATCATTGCCACGTGAGAAGGGAGCTTACGACAGGACACGAGCTTTAGCGTCCACAGAGCCCTTCCCACGTGGCATTTTAAGTTTAGACGTGAAGCTGTGAAGCCAGCTTAAGGCCACATAAAGGCTGGATATGCATTCGCAGTTTTTGCGTGCATATGGAACGCAGAGGCAGGACATGCCTGTAGTTTCGGGGTCTGACTTTTGCAAGTGCCCTTGCACCAGGCTCGAACGACCAAGCGGGGATGAATCGCGCTAGCAGTTCCCCGTCTTACAATTACAGATAATTATAGAACTCGGCTGGATCATCGGCATTCATTTGTGCAGAATTGCTTAATAAAGACCCCAGAGATCGCCCTGCTAACATCCAGCAGTGTGGGAAGCTCGCCTGCCTCGGAAAAGCGGCAGAGCTGCAAGCTGTTTATGGACAGTGCTGCGCATGTTGAACTTAGCCTTGGGCATGCAGCCCATGCTTCGACCAGCAGAAGTGCGACCTCAGACCGATGGCTTGGAACTTTGCTGCCAGGTTTGCGCCCACCTCCTAGTATGCTTAGTACGATAGCCAGTAGCGATCGCCGATCAAATGCCCGTCTAGGCCGAAACCGTTCTGGCAAGACTGGCTGCGTTTCACAAGCTGAAGCCGCCACCGCGCACACCACCAGGGCAGTGCTTTGCGAAGGTACCTGCACCATGCCACGCTCTCAGGAAGCTCGCCAATGTCCAATCTCCACATGAACCGAGTGAACGAGTTCAAGCAATACGCCAGCGTCACGCGAAGGAGGACGGCGAGTGCAAAGGCATTCTGCGGCACGCGGTAGAGGCTGTAGACGAGTGTCCCTTAGGGCTGTTGTTCTACGACATGCCGCAGAGGTACGCTTCCAAAAAAATTCGCACCTTGATCCACACTCTTAGCTGCAAGTAGAGTCAAGCACGTGGCCTCACGTGGACTCAGCCGCGCCACTCACACTGTCGGGCACCACGTGGCTCTTCACAGTGCTGATGCACGGGAAATAGATCCCCACGCACAACTCGAACAGCGCGAAAGCAGCCTGAGCACCAAAGCTCTGACAGCACGCAACAAGACGAGACCAGAAGCCGCGGTCATAGTCAAAGGTGTAAGCCCACACAATGCCAAGAAGGGCCTCGTGAACTCCCGCACTGATTTCTATCCAGGAAGCCAAAGCCAGCAGCACCGACTGTGTTTTGGCCGCGTAGGCTGCTGCCAGCAATGCCAGTGCCGCGATTGTCAGCAGCGGCTGCAAAAGCCGCTCTGGGCTCCTTGGACCAATTGGGATCGGGATCCACTGGACATGTGCTCGCTGCCGCTTCGAAGTACAGCAGGACACAAGTTCGTTCTCTTCAGCGAGGCTTAGCTGACTACTCCGAGGCACCACGCGGCTGACCTGATGCGCAGAGGACATACTCGAGCTTGGCCGTTTCTCGATTGGTTACGACATGTGCAGCCGTGTGCAGGCATAAGATGCTAAGAGTAGTCAGCAAGGCCCGGGCAGGGCGTTGAAGCACCAGGAGCCGCAAGCGCAGGAGGCCCTCTAGGAAAACAGGTGCACTGAAAACCCACAGGCATGCCATGCTCGCGATTCGGCACACCCCCTGCAAATAGTCGAATCTTCGGAAGCACAGCTCAGGATCCGGCATGAACAATGAGAAAACCAACCTGGGCAAAAAGAGAGTACTGGGAAAGCTTCGATCTTGATGTAGTTCGTCCATGATTGAGTGAATCTCTGACATGTTCACATAGCTAGTAGCTGTAGCTTATTGGTCCGGAGTCCGATGCTGAACCAACCGCGGCTGACAGAGAGTGTGAGAGGGAGACGGAGAGAGCGAGGAGACACAGACAGAGACGCAGAGCGAGGGAGCGACTACTGCAGCTGCTACCAGATCATAAATTTCCCCTCGTGGGGGTGGCTGTGCCCTCAAATTTTGCGGGCACGTCGTCTTGCACCGCTTATTCCGATGTTTGGTGTGCATCAGTGGCTCATTTTCGGAGATGAGAAAAAGATCATTTCTTTTAGAAATACTTCCGCGCTTCTTGCTTCGGTGTTGCGGATGCTAGACCCAAAGGTGCTGGTTACGCGGGAGATACTAAGTTGAAAGTTGCACTGGCGAACGTGCCGAAAGTACCACGCATGTCACACGAAAAAGGGCTTAACATAGGATTGAGAATCTACTGATAGGAGATAACATGACATGATATGATGTGATAGATCATGACATAAAGGACATGTGATGATGATGTGAGTTGTCATGTCAAACGACATGTTTCTTGAGTAAATTCTCACTCCCATGTCAAGGGCTGTTTCGTGCGACAGGCGTGGTACTTTCGATTTGTTTGCCAGTAGTTTGAATCAACTAATTACTTCCTGCGTAAGAGCCTCATCATAATTTACCTTGAAACACAGAACACCCACCCCCCCACCACCAACCCCCATCCCCCACCCGCGAGAAGATGCAAAAGCAAGGCAGATAAATCCCATCCCCATAAATCCCCAAGTGTGCATAAACTTCTCAGCCCGAGCAAGCTCCCGTTGCTACAAGCGCGACTACCGACAATGTCTGACAACAGTTTGGCACATGCAGCCAAAGAACCCCAAATGTGGAGCCAGATTCGGCGTACCATTGAGGACCACCGGCGTCCAACTAAACACGAACACCTTCGATAACATGACTGCATGCAGAATGCGCTTCGATGTGCTTTGCATCCCAGGGTGGTGTTGTGTTATGCAAGGCCAGATGCATCCCCGGCACGAACAAAGCTCCTTCAAAGGCAGCTGTGACTGCTCCACACCGGATCACCCATGGGTCGGCCATGACTGCCTGAGCTTTCGTGCCAGTTCTACGTGCTTGGAGCAGCATCGTAAAGGCTGCTCCGCGCACAGACAGCAGCAACAATCAAAAGTCCTAAGGCCTGAAAGTCTGGTAGCAGGAAGCCTTTACTGTCGCAGGTTGCCCTGGGCCCACCAAGTTTGACCATGATGCACGTGCCGCAATGCCTTCAAGACTCTTAAGCTTAATTCACAATGAATTCTGCCGGGATTTGCCAAGGCACAGCACGAACCTGCCGTAGACCTTCCGCCCAACAACCCGCAGCTTCCCGGACAGCTGTCTGGAGGCCTCTGTCAGATTGCGACCTAACAGTTAAGCCGGTGCAAGCAGGGTGCACAAACTAGGGCTAGCGCGCTGGAATAAACGAGACCGTTGCGGTCTGGCAGACGGCCCTCAGCTGCGAAATCCAGAAAGGCCACACTCAAACAAGCAGAAGCACAATGATTCGCCTCCAGGCTGTGCCCTGCAGAGACATGCCTCACCCTCCCAAACCTCTGAGTCTTGACCCTAGCCAAGGGTCGGAGATCTGCCCATGGCCTCCCTTCTCCCGCTGCGGGGTCGCGACTCCTCGGCTGCCAAAGAACCTGAGACGGATTCTTCTTCTTCCTCTTAGCATGCTTTTGAGTATGATGCGCGCAACAAAGACGGACATGGATACTGAAATTACTGTGACTACCATGATCACGATTGTTCGATGGCAACTTTCGCTGTTCGAGTGCTACTACAGTAGTGGTACGGTCTTGGCGAGTATGACTTGTTGCCATGGTTACAACTGCTGTAATGGCAGATGGGCACGGAAACATGATGTGGCCATCTAGGAGCGATTTTGCTATCCAAGCATATTCCACACATTCTCAGTATGATCATGGTAGCTACTGTGGCGGTACTGGCTTTGGACATGATTTCGCCTAGCGTTGCCACTTGCAAATGCCTATGAGAATACACGCTCTTGTCGCTGCTCCCATCAGCGTTGCGACCGCGAGGGCCCCATGACCACTTGGCCGGGGTACGGAGATGAGGATTGCGCCCATCACACAGAAGCCGGCTGCCAGATCAAAGGCTGCAGCCGGACCTCCCCAGGCCTCGGCTCTCATCTTCCCTTCAGGCCCCCATCATTGCAAAAAAAAACCCGAAACCAGGTTGAAGCCAAGAGTCCAAGCTCGTCTTCAGCTTCCAGGCCTCGAGCCTGAAATCCCCGTGCCTTGGGAAAAACCGAGTCTTGCAACCTTTTCTAAAGCATCGGCAACGCTGAGACAAGACGGAACGAACGCGACGAGGGGTCAACACTACTGAAAATACCATGTATGTGTCCATCTCAGAAGTCTGACATCTGAGCAGATTCCCAAAGGCGCACTCAGGAGCTTGCGCAACAGCGGATTCAGTAGCCAACCCCCACACTGCCCTACATACTCCACCCCCTCTATGCCAAGTGTGGAATCGGAAACTTTCCAACGTGCGTCAACATGAACTACTAGAGCAAGAGCAACGGCAACTGCAAGGGGAAGAATTGCAGTTACGACAGAAAACAAGAACAACCGCAACACAGCCACGAGGAAACGCCACTATTTCATCTCCTGGGCGTCAGATGGCTGGCACGAATATGGATGACTGAGCTGCAAACACCCCGGAATAACAGGTTTTGAACTTCCGAACGGTCACATTGCAAAGAGGCACGCTGTTGGAAGAGCGCTGACAACAGCGTTGCCCACGATGCCGGAGAGAACCGCAATGAGCCAGCTGCCAGACCACATGCCTCAGGATTGAGTCGGGAATTGGCGCGGCCGCTTGATGGAAACCTTCTAGGAAGTGCCCGGACATTGTGGGACACAGTCATTAACTTACATGCACGGCCCATGCGGATTTTACATACCATCGTCATTATCAACACCAGAGCGGTGTCCCAGCGTAACAGGACAGGGACTGTGCTTGGTGCGTTGCACCAGAAGCGCAACAAACGACACGCCCCGGGCATGTTGACATCGGGCAGACTTTGAGCCCGTCCTGGTCGTCCAGCCCAAAAGGGCGTGTGCGAGATACACCGGACTGTGGGTTAGAGTGAAACAAAGCGCTGTGAGTCACTGAGCTTTCCGGGCCGCTTGGACAGGAAGCCACACTGCAGGCCGCCCTGCAGGGACTCCGGCGGGGACCGCTGTGGTTGGGTACAGAGGCCGCGGCTGTGGCTGCAGGGCAGCGGCAGGCCGCCGCTGCGCGGGTCCACCAACCGAACTTTGCTGTGTCTTCGGAGAGGAGGACATGGACAGCACGTCCTTCAAGGAGTCGACACCCACTGGGCCCAAGTTTGGAGAAGTCTCGGCAAAGAAGTTGGCCAAGTCAGAGGAAGCTTCTGCCAACCGCTTTCGCGCCTCGTCGACTGCGGTGCTGCCATCAGGCGTAGTCTTCAAGCACGCAGCGGATGCATTTAACATGCTGCTGCTCAAACGGGAAAGGGTGTCGAACAAGTCGAGCACGAGAAGCAAGTTGGTCTTGGAGAGGTCCAGGATGCCTTTAATGGAATCTGGCGTGTGATCTGCCGGAAAGGACGCCTGGTTCATGCGCACGGCATTCGACGTTTGCTGGGGCACTCCGCCGAGCTGAGAGTGAAGCATCAGTGCACTGCTCAGTTCACTAACCTGCTGTCTCAGCCGCTGGTTTTCTTCCTCTAGCCTGTCGTTCTGCTTTCGTATGCCCTGTGGTCCAAAAGTGATTGGCGCACCTGGGTCAATCATGTGCTTGGGGCTTGCGGAGATGATGCTCTCTCGCAAGCTGTCGTAGCGCTGCCTGAGCTCTGCCAACTCGCTGGGGCCCTGCTCTGACCACGGATGGTTGAATTCATCGAGGTCAAAGTTCTCAGGGTCTTCGGAGTGTGCTTGCCACACCTCCTGCATGATCTGTAAGCGGGAGCAGAACTTTTCGAAGGTCCAGTTGTACAGAACCTCCACCTCATCCATTCCCACCCCACCAGCTCCAGATGAAAACTGCTCCAAGAGAATCTCGCTGGAATGCAAGGATGCCCGTCTCGCACTGACGGCAGAGGCTTTTGCTTTCGCTTGGCTAGGAGACATCTGCCGCACGAGTCGGACTGAAAGTTCTGGGCACAAGGAGCGGCCGTAACCCAAGGCCAAGATAGGCGCGATGGTGCACAGCTCAAACCTTGGAGCGTCTTGGAGCTATGCCAGCACCAAACAGCTTGCGATCTTAACTTTCGCCAAGGGGCCTGAGGTTTGTCTGGCCACCCGGCCTGACCTCCGCGGTGATCTGATTGGCCTCTTCCACCATGGTTGCCGCCTGCGAGTGGTGCTGCGGCGCGAGACGGATCGGAACTGCCGCGCCCTACGGACACTCGACTCTGAGCAGGGCGGCAAGGTCGCAGACTGGGATGAACTCGTTCCCAGAAGCTCCAGCTTGCCTTCTGGGCCATGAGCATGAACTCTTGCACAGAGGTTGCTCCATCGCTGTCCTCAGCTTGCAACATGCTCGAGTTGAGGAGCAAACACCAACGCCGATAAAGACCTGGATTTGCAACGCTTCGAAGCATCGCCATCATAGGCTCGAAGAACGACGCCACAAAAGCTGCCAACAACGATTGAGAAAACCCGGGCTGCCGAAGTCACCACAACTCTGACAACCAAATCGACACTAGGCGGCAAGGTTGTGGCTCTTGAGCTCGGACATGTACTTCAAAGCCATCTGCAGCTGGCCTGGTTGTTCGGCCCGGTCACTCCCCAGGATCTCCAGGATAAGCGACTCCTGACATTACAAGGACAGGCTTTCTCGAGTCCTCCGGGCACGATGAAAACATTGTCTTTACACTTTATGTTGCCTAGTCGTTGGTTCCTTAGTCCTTAGTTGTTCCTGTCTGATTGTCGTTTTCTCTCCTTTTGACAAGGGACTCGACCTCTGCCCTGCCTGCCCAGTCACTGCGGGGCGAGCTGCGCGACTACACTGTTCTGACCATAGGACACCTACTCGCACCTATGGCCGTCAGGTTCGAGGAACAAGTCATGCTGAACTGCTGCAGCTCTAGCCACACAGCTCCTGCTGCGATGGTCGAACCGCTTTGTCTGCAGGAAGGGAATTGATGTCGCTTCCAGGCTCGGTAAAAGCCTCCACTGCAGACTTCCAAGCGCGAGCGCCGGGAAAGCAAGAAGCTAAGGGACCGCAATGGCCTGAGGCCCCGGCATAAAGCATGACGGAGCGTCCCAGGACAACGCAGTCCAAATGCTGGAGCTCCACGTCTTGCAGCGACTTCAGCTGAATACCATTGACCTCTTCAACACCGCAAGCAAGAAGCTACTGAGACTTGGTGGCTTGCTGGTGGATTGCATGCTCGGATATGCTCGGTACATCACGTCTGTTGGACGTACACACGGCCTCGATACTGGAGATCGCACCATCCACCCTCTTGCTTGGATGCCACTCCTCGTCACTGCTGCTACTGCTCCTGTCAGTAGCCCGGGATGAGTGAGAACGTCAGCCTACATGGTCTGGCACATGTACGATGGCACTCCACTCCGCTATGCTGCTCTAAACCATTCTGAACCGCGTCACTCCTGTCCGATTGTGCTGCTGGTCGGAGGAACAAGCGTCCGTTGCTGTCCTTATGGATGAAGCACGTAACCTGCTGGATGCCTCGGGCCAGGCGTGGATGATCACGGCAGTGCTGATAAGTGCCAAACTCCATGCAAGATGCCCAGGCCATGCGGCACCAAGAAGTCGCACTCATGGTTGAAGCCGAGAGAGTACTCGCGATCCGGCTGCGCAGGGTGGAACATCAGCCGGCCCCGCATGTGCGGATCCTCGGGGTCACATTTCGAGTCTTGAATGGGGCCTTTTCCCGTGGCCTTAGATACTGGATACTGTCATATGGACCTGGTCACATCTGGTCAATGGCCCATCGAGATTCCCAATTTGTCCAACTTTGGGGCCGGAACGTTCTCCCAGAATGTCGAAGGTATGACGAAACTACAAGCAGGCGGAGCTCCCTTCAGCAACCATCACCAGGCACCCCAGGACCCTGGAACTTGAACGAACTAAGTGAAAGTGCCTAGGCACCTCGGAGTAGTTGGCCAAGTGCGGAACTTGACGCTGCTGCACTTTGTTTGCCAGGAGCACATTGTGCATGGCCCAGCTCCATCGAGGGGCTCCAAGCTTCTCCAACGCAGCTCCCCGCTGTGACATCATTCGCTTGGCTTCGCTGGAGGCCTCGTTCCATCCCTTCCGATATCGCTTCACTAGTTCCTCGGTCGCCTCCAACTTGTCAGTGAGCGTGTCATGATGGACCTTCTCCTGCGCCTCTGCAAGCTGCTCCTTTAGGGAGTGGAGCTCCTCCTGCAGCGTCTTCACCAAGGCATCCTTGTCCACGGCGCTGGCGGGCTTCGCCTTGATCTTGATGTTCTTCACCGTGGAGGCGAAAGTCAAAGTGCTGTAGCTCTCCTCGAAGTTGGCAAGGGCGGGGCTCAGTGTGCCGATCATGGAGGTCTTGGAATTTCCGCTCAGAGCGTTAGAGAGGAGCAGGGTGAGCTTGGAGTTCCGGAACCTTGACATCATGGCGGTGCCGGATGCTGCCGCAGCACTCATGGACTTCCTGGTGTCCGGCTTCGCGAGAGCCTGTATACAGCTCGCCAACCACATCAAGCTTTGATTGATGAAGGTTAGCTCCACCAGCCTTTCACCCGACACCTTGCCGCTCGTGACATTCGGGCTTGTTGGCAAACATTCCACTCAATCAGTGCTACCGTGCTCCTACTCGATGGCATGCACAGGCTGTCCGCACTCGCGTCTGCAACATGAAAATGATGAGCCTATCACCAGTCCAACACGTATCAAAACCTTTGCCAGCCATGCAGCTTTGGTGGTTTTCTCGTTTTCCCTTCCTGCGAGATCCACGAAAAACGCCTCCGACGTCACGATTGTGTTGTCCGTTCCCCCACCTTCCATCAAGAGACTCAGATACAAACTCTAAGGCGACATGAGTTGTCAACACGTTCCCGGAGCCATCGATTGCTCAAACCGTCTGAGACACGTTTCTCCACCATCAGCTTGAAGATCGTGTGCGCACGCGAGCTCTTGGCATTCATCGCCGTTGCTGCAACCGTCTTCATGGTGTTACCATACCTTCCGTTGCAAGCCGCCCGGCGGATTGTGGAGAACATCATCATAGCTCGGGGCTTTGTGGGCTTAGGGGCTTTCTTTCCCAGGTCACGACCACTTGCCTCACCAAAAAGGGCTACAGTAGCTTAGGCAACAAATTCGTGCGCGGCTGGCGGCTCGATAAGCTGCACGCAATTCTCGAAGGACTCCACCGGCTCGTCTGCGACTCCCTTCACGTACCTTGCTGCTGCTTGCTAGAATGTATCCGTCAATCTGGATAGCAACACCTACGTTTGGCCGGTGTATCCTGCGCCCATCCGTTCACTGCCGTTTCACGTTCGTCGCAAATGCGGGTCGAATGCGAACTTACCCGAGTTGCAGCAGCAGGAAATGGGCCAGTTGCAGCTGCGTTGCACCCCTAACTTTGGATGAACATGCACCTCGGGATGTTGACGTGACTTTCCATCTTTACCTCCGTCTTTGCCTCGGTTGAGAGCAGACCGAAAAGCCTTTGAGAGATCTCACGAATAAGCAGGCTGCCACGCAAGCCGCGCTAAAAGTATGGGGAGAAGCAATTAGACTTTGGGCATTCTGAGCGAATGACCACTCATGGGGACGAGAAGGTCGCGAACTTTCTCATTGTAGACCTCTTCAAAAAATGCCCGAGCCGGCCGATGCGAGGCATCCTACCGAGGCATCCTACCATAGGATCCTCGCCATAGCCGTAACCGTGCCTCCAACATCTGAACTTTGCAGTGCACCTCAGAGCCTTGACTCTGCAGGTCGGCCATCCTTACAGGCTGCGGTGCCCTTGCCACTGGAAGAAGACACAGTTGAAAGGTCATAGAGGCAAGGATTCTTGAAACTGCACCAACAAAATGCGCAGGTGCGCTCTGCATGCAGGGCTCTCTGCAAAGAGGTCGTTCATCAGTCTGAGCAAGAGACCCTGCTCAGACACGGGCTCCACCTTAGCCCAAAACTCTCACAAGTGGAAAGATCTCGGAAAACTTCAAGGCGCACTTCCCAACCAAACCGCCCGGGAACCAGAAGCTCCCTCGGCGCCTCCCAACTCATATTGCCGAAGCGGCTTTCCCCATGATTGTCGTGGTCTTGCCAGTGCCGGTCTGCCCATAGCAGAACAGGCAGCTGAAGTATCCTCCCAGAACGTGGTCGACCATCCTGCCAGGGTAGGCTTAGGATAAGTTCAAGCAGGTCGGAAGTATGCCATTCGGCGTCATTAACCTGCCCACTCTCTGGCCACCTCTTTGCCATCATCTGATAGCATTTATCCTGGGACACATAGCTCCGCGCGTTCGGATCCGTGCTGTCCATGGCACAGTCGAAGGCAAACTCCAGCACCTTCCCGAGATAATATGGTCCAAGGTGGACCGCCAACTCAAGGGCGAGTCTGTCCCTCGTCTCTCTCGTGCCTTGGCTTTTTGGGATTGCTCTGCAACCATGGGGTCCACATGAACGGTGTTGTCCTCGATTGTGAGGCACCTGATAGGCAAACAAGAAACCGGAAGGCTGTTCTTCATAACTGTACTGCCCGATTGACTGGGCATCCCGAAAGCCACAGCCACGCACGCAGCCGCGTGCGTGCGTGAGCAACCAGACGACTCTAAAAGTAGCAGCCTTAACCGCCGTCATCCCGGAGCATGTGCTTCAAGGTCTGACTCAGGCCACTGCTGCTCTTGTCCGGATTCATAGGCGACGAAGGGACGAAGCCGAACCCCCACACAGACTGCCTCTCGGTCTGCCATGTCCCCGCAACGAGTCGGGGGGCATGGGCTGCCAGGGACAAGGGGGACTTCGCTGGAGTTGCACTCTGCGATTTGGAGTCAAGTCGACCCTAAGGTGGCTAAAGGCTTCGACGTGTTCAGGTGCTGTGCAAGTCGTATGTGTCGTGTTCTCACTATGCTATCTTCAAGCTGAAACGGCTGCTTGCACGCTTGAGTGGGGATGTCAACGCAAGATCTTCAAACTTTAAGGGGAATCACCGAACCGTGCTCCTTTCATGATTCGAAGAGCATGAACGGGTGGTACCTCTCCTACTTCCAGTTCAAACTCACAGACGTCAGCATTGATGCAGCTGCAGATGCGAGACAGCAGCTGCCGCAAGGAGGCGTCAGTCGGGAAAGGCTGCCGCTTATGCTCCTGCACTGCAGTGCTGGCCCGGCTCAGATCAGCCGAAGTTGCACTGTGAACGTGCTAGGACACGGCCCCACACAACAAGCCAAAAGAACTTCAGGGCCTCAATCGCCCATGCCTCGAAGGCCGTGTAGAGCAATGAATCCTAGAGGACAGGCCGGGGCCGGGAGGGCATGCTGTGACTACGCTGAGCCATTCGAAGTGCACGGGTTGCCATGCCCTGTGCCGGCTGGTCACTACACGGCTACGGGTGTAGCTGTAGCTGCCAAGCCACAGATATCCCGCCCAGGACTCGGCTGAAGGCCAAGATGGGCAGTGCAGCGCTATGCATGAGGAGGCAGGACAGCCCGGCGCAAGCCTAGGTCCAGCGGTGAGCACAAGGCACAAGCTGTGACGCATTTGCCATTCGCAACTGCCCAGCTCCAAACGCAGTAGAGCTGGCAACCACACCTCGTACCGATCCTTTGGTGGCAACACAGACAAAAATGCAAATCATGCACACATATCACGCGTGTTCCAGCTCTACCGCAGGGACTCTTGGACCGACGTGCAGATCAGGGCGCCGGTCGCAGAGCCGACCTGCCACAGATCCCAGTGCCGCTGACGATACGAAGCCGATGGCGAAGAGCTTGGCAATGACGATGCTGCCTTGTCCAACTTTTCGAAAGTTTGAAGAGGCTGGGCCTACGGGGCATGGAAGCACTGGGAAGAAATGCATCCTCCCCGCACTTTGCCCTTACCTCTTGCTGAAGCACGCAAGAGGCAAGGGAGGTGTGCATTCGCCTACAAGCTGGTAACCAATGAGAGCTTCCGGGAGCCTCTTCTGCCGAGCGGCTCAGGCCTCTCTCGGCATACAGTGCGTACAGGTAGGGTCCTGCTCAAGCATCTCCGCGACGGATGCAGTCGCAAGCCCACCTACGTCTTATGTTTCATCCTAGACTGGCTCCTTGAAGCCAATCCGCAGCCACGCAGCTGAACCAGGCTGGGAGGAAGCGAGCCTGCGGCCGGCTCGGAGCGAAAGCACATCTCGTGTCTTCGGTCTTCGGCTCGGCCTCAACCTGCTCAGCCTGGAAAGGCATCTGAGTCGGTGCGACTCGCTCTGGCCGAAAGTTCTGGCCGGCGGTCTGCCGGCAGGCGACGCGCCAAGCCTTGTAAAACATGCGCCCGAAAACGATGAGCCAGAGCACAAACAGAGAGACAGCCGAGCTTCCCTTTCTCTCCGTGGCGTGCCACAAGTGGGTGTGAACCTACCTGCTGTAGGGCAGGTGATGCCTGACCAGGACACCAAGTTAGACAAAGCAGTGGGGTCCAAACGTTTCCAGTTACGTCCTCATCCCATCAAAGCTAGCTAGCTGATCGCCTCACACAAAGAGGGATGCAGTCCAGGCCTTTTGCAGCAAGAGGTGCCATGAGAAGGACCTGGCCGAGCTTGCGCTGCAGCTTGGGCTTGGGCTTGGGGAGGGTTGGGAGACAGAGAGGATGCAGGGGCAAACGTTGATAACGCCTTGGCTCCGGCGGCGAACGGCATCCGCAACAAATCCCAAGCTCCGGGTCACCGACATGATTGCAACTTTGATCCACGAAGCTGATGCATTCATGATGCCCTACAAAATACACCTACTCTCAGTTGCAACAACGCAGAGAGCCCTGCCGCCATTACCTCAAGGTGTTCCGCAAGACGGCGGGCTGAAGAGAGCAGAGATAGTGGAGGGTCCTAGTCGCAGACAGACACACACACACACACATTTTTACAGTGACACGGGTGACGCTCTTTGCGCCAAGGGTATGTGCCGAAGAGTCACTTTCCCTTTGGACACAAATCCCCCTCACGGTGCGTGAAACTGACGGAAGTCACAGGCCATTGTTCCACTGGCCCGAATGATCCTCCCTACTCCTCTCATCACAGACATTCACATTGATGCCACAAAGAGACTGATGATCTGACTGATGCCCCAGAGACAGAGAAAGAGCAGATTCCGATAAATGGGGCTGAGGAAACCACTGGTGAAACTTCGATCGGTCGTCGTCACGCAGCGATCGCTTCGGCAGGGCCAGGCCCAAGAGCTGCAACCTGCAGAGGCCGGGTAAATAAATAAATAGATAAATAAATGCATATGTATGTGTATATATATATATATATGTGTGTGTGTGTGTATATAGATAAATAAATGAATAAAAGAATCTATATATATATATATATTATACACACACGCACGTATACGTGTATATATATATATATACGTACATACATACATACATACATACATACATACATACATACATACATACATACATACACATACTCCTTATTTTATGTATCTATTTAGCTATCTATGTATCTATCTGTCTATAGAGATAGAGAGAGAGAGGGGGGTGGAGAGATACAGAGAAAGGGAGGGAGAGAGAGAGAGATAGCGAGATAAGTAGATAGATAGATAAACAGACAGACAGACACATAGATAGACAGACAGACAGACAGAGAAGCAGATAGACAGGCAGATAGATACATAGATCGATAGATAGATAGATGGGGGCCTCAATTTTTTGAGTTTTCGGACTAAGCGCAGCAAAGCTTACAGTATGATCAGAATAACATATGTCTGAGAGACGAGCTTGCCCGCAGCATTTTGCCTGGTCCACAGGGAGGACGTCTATGAGCTCGTCAGATGCCAACTCCTTCCATGAAGAAGCTTGCGCAAGCGTCTCGGGTGAAACCTCTGACCTTCTGCAAGGGTTGCCCTGTCTCTTCCGCCACCAGGCGCTGCTGCTCTGCTGGGCTGAGCTTCCTCGGCTCCAGCGCTTTAAGGCACGCGGATGCTCAAGTCTGAAGTTGCGGCTAGTGTCTCTCGCCTCACGACCTTGTCCTTAGATCTGGTGCATGCGGGGCGCTGCAGCTGACATTTAGAATGACGCTCTTTCTCCTATTCACCTTTTGCCAAGCCACGTTGAGGTAGCCAACCCTTTCGACTTCTCCAGACTCCAGGAACATAACTCCGCGCACTCGCACGCCACCCTTCCATTCCTGCAGCATTACGGATGGCATTGAATGGCGTCCGCATGCATGTAACAGCACACACCTCATGCAGCGAAGTGCATCGGAGATTCGCCAGAGAATTTTTCTCCAGTCGTTTGATATGTACACTTCCTTTGACGAATTGCGAAGCTGCAGAAGCAAAGCAGGCACACCGAACGACAGCCGATGCACCCAGGATTTGCATCACTTGTGACGTCACAAGGGGAGGGTGGCAACTGCGAATGTGCTGTCAATTTCACATTTTCTGCGATCATACAATGCCAGCGTGTCACACTATGAGGTATTTGGGAATGAGTCCTGCTGGACCCCGGTAAGCTCTTGACCGTCAGGTTTTGGGCCCGCTTCAAGGAGAAAAAAAAAACGTGCTCAGCAGTCTGAGCACCACCACCGGCCGATCGCAAAACACAGCCACATCCCACCCCAACATCCCTCGTTCAAATGTCCGAACGCCGCCAGCACACGATGTCTTTCGATCGGAGCCAGGCGGCCCTTGACCAGACCTCAAACCTTCATGGAACTCTCCCACGTAATCGCTTTCTTCCTCGGCAGATGTCCGTGTTACCAAGACGCAAGTGGTCTGTGGACTTGCTGGGAATCCCGGCATCCGCATCATGAAGGCGACCCTTGCCCTCCGGAATGTCCGCCTCACAGCATAGGCCGAGCGTCAGAGGTCTCTGATGTCAGGTGAATCTCAGACTCTCAGAGCGCAGCTTTGAAGTCACCATCGTAGCAGCTGCCGTTGGGCAACCTGGCAGCCCTACGTCCGAATCGTCAGTTCAGCATGCACAGAGGCTTCTGCACGACCTGCCTGTATGAACCGAAACCATGGCGAGCATCATTTAGCCAACCGCCACTGTACTGTGCTCCATCGCCAAAGCTCATCTGCCCCTGTGCTTTGCAGCCGTGTGCGGAGGTGGCCGTGCGAGCTGCGACTTGTCGAAGCCTGGCCTGGCCATGCCGCATGTCGTCAACCCAGCTGCCGTTGTAAGCCTCGGTGCAAAGAGAGCCGCCTGGCAAATCCCGCGCTGCACTGAACGGAACCAAGGCCGTGACGGACCCATCTGGATACTTCATCAGACCCTGCAGAGCAGAGGTGAAGTTGGTGGAACTATGACTTCCTTTATCCGGTGCCCGAGCCTGGCCATGCCTTAAATCGGCAACCCAGCGGCCCTCGTACTCGGCTCCGTCGTCATACCTCGGTTTCTGCCATCCACCGGCTGCAGTATATTGCAGTGAGAGTTTGTGACCTTCTGGGCTCGTCCCAGCCGGGCAGCGAGAACTTGCCGTAGCCATCGCGCTTGCTCTTGAGCCATTGGCCGGTGTAGCACTCTCTGCCGGGATAGTAAAACCTCAGTTGCATGCAACGGCATGAGCACATGAGACATCCCCGCGCATGAACCGATCTTGCAGGCCAGGGTGCGTCCCAGCCCCTTGCATCATCCCTTCGTTGAACTCCCCCTCGTAGTAACCGCCATCGGCACAGTAGTAGGTCCCAGGCCTCAGGATGCAAGGCGATCAGCCAGTGTGACAGTTGAGTACTGAGTATGGGCGAGGCACTGGTCATGAATGGAAAGCTGAGCTAGGCACCCGTGTCGAGCTCCACGCTTAAACTGGCCTTCCTTGGATTCGGTCTCCGATCGAAACTGAGGGGGTGCCCGGCTTACATTGGGACACATCTGCAAGGCTCGAGTGCAGTGGAGGCACGTAGGAGTCACCGTTTGGGTACTCCTGAATCACGCGTGAACGCTGTAATGAGTCTTGCTTAAATCAAGCAGCCTCACCACTGGCATCAGATCTGGCCTCTCTGCTGAAGCCATTCAGCAAGGCCATGGCTGAAGCTTACTCTGCTGTGAGCCGAATCTGCGAGAGTCCAACTGCTTCATCTATCCACACTTGCTGCACAAGCAGTGCTGAGAGAAGCTGCAGGAAGAGATGCACAAGCGGTGCAAAAAAAAAGCAGCACTATGCATGTGCGACCTTGCTACAAGGCTGCTCAGTCCGGCATTCACAGCGCAGGAGCACTCGCGGTCAGAATTTCCACCGGATGTGTTGCTCCCACTGCTAGGCTCTCGCCGCGAAGAAAGCAGCAGTTCACGCCTCGTCTTGCCACATGAGAGAGATGTGGTTTCGATATGGCGACAAGACCGACAAGCATCGATTGTTGCCCTGTCCAGTGTGCATCAGTCAGTCAAGCTTTTGGACGGTTTCGCGACAGCATGGTGAAAGGTGAAACCTGATCTCCATGTTCGAGGGAGCTTGATGAACCTGCACAGGGGTTCTGGACCTCCTACTGGGCACGGAAGCAAGCCACAAATGTGCTTCCCTTTGTCGTGCCCGCAGGACAGCCGAGCTCCACCCCGTACTCCAGAATCTGAAAGCACACTACCACTGTACACAAGCATCACGCCAAGCTTGCCTCTGGCTTGCCACATGCTCTGCTGCGATTGTCTACACACTGTGCCACGGCAACAATCGATCCGATCCAGAGCAAACTCTTGAGGATAATTTCTCGCATGAGCCTGTGGCAGTCTTTTGCCGGACGTGTCCAGCAAATGGTATCACTTTCACAGTGGGCATCGCGTGGCCCATGAAGCACACAGTAGGGAATTAATGGCAACCCTACAGAGCTTTCGGTAGGTGAATCAATGATTTGCAGGTTTCTGGCAACATTTGACCCTTGCATTGCATGCAAAAGCATGCCCGGGTCACACTCCAGGTGGGCACAGGCCCGTAACGCTGTTGTTCAGGGTTTTCTGCAGCTCTAACAGGAGAACCTTCTGGTCTCTGCAGGTCGGGTTAAGTTTGTTCGAGGTCCTCCTGCATTGGCCACCAGAAGCTTTGCACTTTCCTGTAAACCCAGTTCCCAAGATACAATCTCCAGAACCCGGCAGTGGCGAAGTCATCCAGAATGCCTCAATTGCTCCTTGGCATTCCTGTCGCCAACAGCCACTCCAGTCCCAAGTCTCTGTGCTTGTTGTGGGTCTCCTTGGTCTCGGCCATGTGGAGGTGGCTCAGAACCTAAGTGCGATGCTCGACGCTGTGTACTAGCCTCACTTGCAGATTTTCCATGGGGCAGCCCCTGAGGTGCTTGTCCGTCATGCACTCTTGCGAGGGCAGCTTTCAATTTGGAAGTTGGGATGGCCATGTCTATTGGCACCGACAGCTTAAATGGGGCAACTGGACGGAATATAGGGTTTAAGTGTAGAAACGCCAGCCAGCCTAGCTGTTCAAACCAGGTCGACCCCTGCCATCTGCTACACTGCGCGCTGGAATTCAGGCTACGATAAACTGCCATACGTAAATGGCACATGTCTGCCTGCACGTCCATCTTGCGGGTGGCGCAATCAGCCTGGAGGTGGCAGGGAGAATACGTAGCACTGTGGAATAAGGCCGGTTGGGGCGGCTACCAAACTCCGGCTACATGGGTGAGGTGTCTGAGGACAAACTGCAGGCTGATACAGGTCCAGCATTACTATTACCGAGCTGAAGGGCATCACTGGAATCATGACTGCTCTTGGCATGCTAGGTAATGAATTGTTGCTAGAATGGGCAGGTGCCGCAGGGTGCAAGCAGATTCAAGCACTGGCAACCTACTTCAGGAGACGATCCAAGCCAGGCTTGATGTCACCTGGAACTGTGCTTGCTCCTCTGACTTGATGGCTCTGTTACCGGGATCGGTCACGTCTCTAACCATCCCCACACGACTGAGTACATGAGTCGATGCTTGCAGGCACAGTTCTTGTCTCTCAACCTCGGCCGAAGACTCGTTTGGAGTCCGACGTAGTTGCTGTACAACACAACGTCTCTCCTAGGAGACCGCGACTCTGCCAAAAAACTTGGACCTCCAGCCTCCAGCCTCCTCTCCCGAAAGCAGAACACGCCGGTTGCAGGGCACATTCCGCACTGTGGACTTTCGTCTCTGAAGACTTCAGGCACTCCCCGGGTTGACGCAGGTCCATCCGTTCCACAGCTCTCGGGCAATTTGTCGGCCACGTTTCTCGTCCGTGGATCTGGTTGGATATCTCACGACTTGCGCATCTTCGTAGCTGGGACTCGCCGGGCTCAAGCCTCTGCACTGTTTATGCGTTTTGGTGCTTCGTCCACGCTGCTTGGGCGCGAGACGGACGAGGCTCGAAACCGCCTGCTGAAGCTTGCGCTGTGATGTTAGGCCTGTTACTGTCGGTCTCGGGTTATCTGCGCGCACCGGCTCGCAGCTGTGTTCCACCGCGAAGTTGCTTAAGTTTAACTTTTAGCGGACCACGGAGAGCACACCTCGGGGTCCAGTCCAGTCCTCCCCCCCCGGAAAGCGGCCTGTGAAATCCGTTCCCGCGCCTGTGGCCGCTTGCCCAAGCAAAGCTTCCTCTGCGGCCAGCATGGCCTCCTCCCGGCTGGCAAAGCCAAATTTCCTACCTCAGACAATGCGAATGCACTCCATGACAAACGGTGGACGGATACTGCAAAGTTGAGGCCCCAGCACGTCTCAGAAACGAAACCCCAGGGCCTCTGGCGTGACCCTCTTTGTGCCCGAGTGATGGTGACCTGAAGTTCACTGCAGACATACACATGCTCAAATTTTGGACTCACGTTTTCGCCAGAGATGCAAGGAACCCGAAATTGACGAACACATCGTCGTGTCTTACGCAAAAACATACTGAGACATCAATTTTTCGGGTTCCATGCACATGCTTCGGATCCCAGGATTGTCATGTCCGCCCACTCTGGTCTCTGGGCTCCTCTGTCTTGTACCAAGTGGCCATGGCACCATCCACTGCCAACAACCTGGGGGCCTGAACAAACCCGATGACCGATGGGTGACGTTGAGCAGGTTGGCGTGTTTCCTGCATGCAAAGTCGAGAGACAAGCGAGAAGCGGCAAGCGCTATCAGATATCATGCAGTATCGAGGCATCCGTGTCAGTGCCGATGCGAGGCGCCAAACTGCATGGGCTCTCAGGAACAGGGTATCTCAAGTGCCCACTTGTGACCGTCGCATCCAATTGTGGCACTTGGAGGCGCGACGGCGTCCGAAGCCCAACTAACCGGGCGGCCTATGGCCTAGGACGTTGCGTTCGCTTGGCATCTCTTCGCAGCCAGGAGACCAAACCGTCACTCGTCAAATCGCGTGATGAATCTTCCGTGGCCCGAATCGGCCTCGGAGATGGACCAAAGCATCAGAAATCTCAGCCCCCAAATCAGTATGGCTCATGATTGTCTTCGGGAAGAGGATGAGTTCGTTCAAACTCCAAACTTTACCGGTGCGGCTGCACGAAGCAAAAACAAAAATGGCTATGTGCGGGGTGCGGATTTGCACCACATCGAGCAACGGCGAAGGGGATGGTGATGGCAACGATGGTCCCGGAGAGGGTGCAGGTGAAGGCGAAGGCGAAGGCGCCGGCGAGTCGGCAGCCGCCTGCAGAGAAGAGCGTGGCACGTGCACTCGCGCCTCTCTGGAGATACTGCGAGGCAGGATATTATCAAAGCACAGCGGGCCTGAGAATACCGCCACACGGATGCGAAGCGTGGTGCACAAGACACCCACTTGATACCTGGGAAGTAGGCAGCAAGCATCATCAGGCAGCTTGTACGACGTGTAGGATTCGTGACCAATTCTAAGCAGAAGGAAGACACCTCTAGAATAGAATCCTTTTGGTCCTATTCGGCATTCAGCAAACCGAACAAGATCCTGCCGAAGCCCCGACTGCCCAAACCCTGTCGAGCCATGTCAAGCCACGAGCTGGAGCCGATGTTCTGTCGTCCGGCGCCTGTGCTGCGCGCGAGCACTTAGAAAGGAGCAGAAGTGCAGAAGGAACGCGATCCAAGTCGCAGGTTTCTCCTCGTCCGGTGGGGGGCCGTCACCCGTGGAATCATCAGCTTGCTGTACCCCGCTGAGGGACGTCCTGCCGCAAAGGGCGCTGTCCCTTGGAACCAAAACCAGCGTCTCGTACGACATGACTACACTGGACACGCTTCCATGCAAGCATCGGGCAGAGAAAAATGCAACCTCAGATGCCAAGTGGCGCAAGCGAATTTGCCTCTGCCGTAGCAGACTCCGCGGGCTGCGGCGGCTGCGGGCCAGCTGCACTTCGCAGCCCAGCCCTGCCTGACTTTCCGCGACACTTTTAGGGCCCCCAAAAAGCACATAAGCAAAAATTAGGATCCGGATATCCCATATAAATCCCCTTATAATGAAGCCCAATAAGGTAGGGATATCCCTATAAAAAGCTTATGCTTATGTGCTTTCTGGGGCCCTAAACTTTTGCCCCATGCCCAATAAGGCACCAGTACTGCACCAGACTTACCGTTAAACATTCGGGACATCATGTGGAACTGGCCTGGGCCAGGGCCCAGAGGCGCTCGGCCGAAGGCCACGGAGGGAGCGGCCGCCTGGAGCGAGAGCGAGTTTTGATGAATGAAGCTCGCTGGGACCTCTCCGACCGACTCTGGCACGCACCAAATGTGCACGACTGCTTGCGCAACGCATCTCCGGATATCTCAAGCCTTCCCGGCGTGAGAGAGAACTTGCTGCGCTTGCGCCGATGCTGCCTGGTGATACCCCCTTGCCCCTCGACACGTGCGTCCTATGCCCGGGTTATGCAGTACCACACAAGCTGCACACAGGCTGCGCGCGAGCATAGAGACACGGACGCATCCAAGCCACATCAGCGTGCAACCAGCTCAAGACCTTGTCTTGACACACTTTCAATTCTGTGGAGCATTGCCAGCTCCGTCCAAGCCTAGTCTAATAGTCAACGGCGTCTGCAGGAATAAATTCTGTCCAGGCACGTTCTCCCAGCCAGGTGCACTGGCAGATTGAACGACCGGGCTTCCGTGGCTGCTCCCGCCTGTCGGCCACAGGGCATGCGAAGCGTGAAAGCGCGAATGCGTGTGTACGCCGCTAACGTCCCGTCCCGTTGCAGCGTTCGGTTTTGTGTTCCTATGAGTTCCCAGCTTGCCTTCCGCAGGGATGCGGGCTGCTGAAGATGTCGCCGGCGCTTCCGGGAAGGCAGCAAGAAAGTTTGGCCCCAAAAGCGCTGGTTCTTCTTCCCCTCCTCGAGCTCGGGATGGCTCGGGCGGCTTCGAGGCTGCGTGAAAGGTTCTGATCAAGAGGTTCTCCAAGGGGCCATCAGCCTCTGGCGGCTCGGGCGTTGCATCCTGGCGGTGGCTTACTGCATCTCCCCCGCAGGCACAGATAACAGCCAAGCTCCAAATGGAGGTAAAGCGCCTGCTCGCCGTCTTCGGCACCCGTGGCCCACAGGGCACAAAGCCACGGGTGCTCGATGACATCGTCCAAACCTGGAGGCTGGGACGAGGTGCCGCTTCTGCACCTTCTCGACATCTTCTGAGCCGCCCGCTGAGGCGATGCTCCGGTTCGTGCTTCAGCAAGCCCAGCAAGAGATCTTTGGCCTCCGACACTCCAAAACAATCCAAAACACAACGCCGAAGCTGGCAGACTATGGCGGACTAGAGCCAACGTTTCCAGCACCTCAGGGCTGACTCGCTGCCACGCCTCGGCACGACTGGGCCCAGCGTCGCATCTGAGAATACACATCGCCGAAGTCTGGATGCTGTTTCAGGGAATTACAAATCAATGGCGAGATTGGTACTGTGTACTCTAGACCGCAGTGTGGACTCTGTTCGTCGTCGCCAAGTCGCGCGAGCTCAGGTTTCAGGGTATGCCGCAAACGCTGAGGTTTTCCAGCACGTTTAATTGCAAGCTAAAGTCTAAAGTACATTGACATGTTGGCACTGACTCTCCAAGTCGACGCTGCTTTTTTCTTGTCGCATTATTCGAAGCCCCACATTCCGAGTTTTGATCTTGGGCTTCAGCCGCAGTCCACGTACGGAGCATTGATCGTTGGAACAACACCCGCCATTCGCAAACCGTCTCGTGAACTACACCCGAGACATTTTTTTTGGGTTATGCCACGCATGCGACAAATCATGAACTTGAGTGAGTGAGTGAGTGAGTGAGTGAGTGAGTGAGTGAGTGAGTGAGTGAGCGAGCGAGTGAGTGAGTGAGTGAGTGTCGA
>CAJNDV010000248.1:80009-109575 GCA_905221635.1 Symbiodinium sp. CCMP2456
CATCACCCCTCGACCAAAAGGGGGTAATCATGAACTTGGATACCGCAAATGTTTGCAGTGAACCATCACGAGCTGGCTCGGCCCGAGTGCCCTGCCGTGCCGCGCAGCATCAGCTCCGTGACCTCGTCTCCTGGCCAAAAAAATCCAAAATCTGCAGCAGGCATACTTACTTACAGGTCGCAGACTCCACATCATGTCACGACTGTGCGCTTCTCAGTCTTTCTTCGCTGTGCCTTCTTGTGGGTGTGTACCGGCCAGCATCGCATACCTCGGCCAACAAGTGCCCTGCGAACCTATGACAGCAACACCTCCAGAGCAGCTCCGACGGTAGACACAGACTGCATGTCCGGATATCTGACTTTAGACAAGAAACAAGGTAACTCCCAGCGCGTACACATCCACCTGCATGTGCCGTTCACGAACGAGCTGGCTTGTCGCCATTGCGACCGTGTCTGCCCTACACTCGTGGCACCTTGGCAGCATCGTAGTTCTCCTGGCCCGGCGTCGCATGGCGAGTCTCCGGAGCCCTGGCAAGATGCTACATGCATCATCAACTTTAGTCGAAAATTTCCACCCCCCGGCCTGTAGTACTTGGTTCCCAAGAACGGCGTGGATGTTCCAGATGCACAGCCACTGATGTCCTTCGGCACGGCACGAAGTAGCTTCAGGTACGAGCAACTATAGTGAAGAATATCAATGAATTGGCAATAGGCAGACCCTCGTCCTTGCTGAGGCCAAAGTCGACCAACTTCACAACATCGGGCTGTCCAGGCCGCAGAGGGCTTGCCAAAAGGATGTTGTGTGGCTTGAAGTCCTGCAAAGGGGCGACGTGTCTGGGAGCCTGCAACTCAACTACCCAGTTCCCAGACTCGAAGACGCATCGGCTCGGCTGCAATGGCCAACCCGGCATCAGTCTATATAACCTACTATATCTAAGATTGCATGCTCTGTCCCGGTGCACCACGTCCAAGGCATGGCTGTGCCGCAAGGCCTGTGCGGCACTTGTAAGCTTAGCACCAACGATACACCCTGCATGCCATGCCCATGCCCGTGCATTACCGCAGGCATTGCATCCCTGTGCGCCTCGGCCATCTGAGCGAACAGACCACGCGCTTCAAGTTCTGTGAAGCGGCCGCGGCCCTTGAGTCCTTTGCTTCAGCGAAGAGGGAGGGCACATGACATCTTGACCCACGATTGCCCACTCACTAAGGCTGGCTCGTCTGCCCAGGTCTGTACCGTGGACATACTCCATCACTATGTAGAACTTTCTGCGGAAGGCGAAGGCATCATGGACCTGCCCAGATGAGCGAGAAAGGGGTAACAACAACTCCAATGCTCGACCAGCTGCCGGCCTTCACGACCCCCGGGTGGCCACGAAGTTTCATCAGGTTGCGGACCTGCTTTGGTTATCCAGTACTTGAGGGAAACCCATGTAGTCTTGCTTTTCGAACTGTCTGCCGCAGCGTCAGCACCTCGAACTCCAAGCGGGCCACCCAGCGCACCAGCCTCTCTTGGTCGGCCCCGACGCGGGACGACCTCGTGTGTGGCTGATCTGCTGAGCGAAATGTCTAGAAATCCGGGGCATGTGCAGAATCTGTAGATCGACTTCCTTCACTGCGAAGGATTCCGTGGCACCCTCTGCGTCCAGCTTCTCATACCTCGCCAAGGTCTCTTTGCCACCTCTTGAAGCTTAGCATCTTGAAGAGAGCAAGGCCTGTAGACGTCTGCGAAGCCCCCACTTCCGAGCAGTTCCCTCTGGCGGAAGCGAGTCGAGTCCAGGACCTGGGGTCGGGGCTCGCCATGCCTCGTGAGAACTCCGCCTGGCCCAGGTCCACTGAAGCGAACGTTGCCGAGACACGAAGATACCTGGCTCCTCGACAGTGCCTCCAGTCTTGCTGGCCTCTTGCATGCAGATGGCAAGCTGTGCTATGGAAAGGCTGCCTTCTACATGAATTCTATGCTGTGGTTCAAGGCCTCAATAAGCCTGTGGGCCCACGTGGTGCAACAGCCAGCTTGTGCAGTTTGACGAAGAGTTGCCTTGCCTTCTCAGCGGGAGCTTCTCCCTCACTGTCGCTGCTGCTCTCTGCCGTCTCCTCAAGGCATACAATGCTCGGACCCAAACACAGTCGCGGCAACAAAGCAAAAGCACCAACTTCTTGCCGGCCAGTTGCCTCACACTGCCTGTCCAGAATCACCTGAAGTTTTACTTTTGCTTCGCGGAAGCGTCGGCTTCTGTCAACTTTCAAGGCTCGGACACGAGAGTATTGCACAAAGCCTGCGAGTTGTGTCTGAAACCTTCAACTCAAGCCAAGACTCGACATCGTCGTTGCTGGCATTCAAGAAGCCTGGCTGGGCTGCTGATGCTGCTGCTACTGCTATACTAGCTATACTACTGCATACTGGTCTGTTCGAGGGTGCTCGCAACCAATCATTGAAGGCGTCGGTCGGACACAGGGACGGATGTTGGGTGTTTTTGCGATCTGCAGGACCTCGCGCTTGCTTTCTACGGGCATTGATTTTGCTGAAAATGCCGGCACCTGAGAAGTCGGGATTGGTGAGAACCGAAAACCTTGGCATATACCCGCACAGGACCAGGCCTAGGCCGAAGACGTGGATGATGGATCTCATGCCTGCAGCAATCATCGCAGCATTGGCTTGGCCAGCTCATTAGCGATTCAGCCCTTGCCTTGCTGCAGGTCCTCTTTCGTAGGCTCTGTTCGAACCACCAAATAGCGCCGCCCCAGCAGTTCGACCTTGGGAACGCTGAACAATGCTGCAAGACTCGTGTTTTGCATGACAGACAGAAGCAGAGCTAATCTTCCGAGCTCGGGAGAGATGTCTCAAGTGCACATGGCACATGGTACAGAGGTTCATCTGACTGCGCTTGCCACCCCGTACCGCTGACCAGGATAAGGGTACAAGTAGGACAAGGATCACCAAAGGTTAAGGAGAGACGAAGCTGCACTGCCTCTCGCTGTTGCGGTCTGAGAACCGGATGAACTGAAGCATCCCAGCTTCGGAGAGCAAGTACCCTACCCGGGCAATACCGCAAAGCCATACTGAGGGTATCTTCACCTCATCATCAACTACGAGATAGGGTCCGGTTGCGGTTTCAGCCAACCGGACAGGGAATACTGTAAAGCCTCTCCTGTCATGAAAACCGAGATTGTCGCCCGGCAGGTATCAAAGTGACTCCGGATGCCCCGGTTTTTTGCGTGCCACTTGCAGTGGTGTGGTGCGTTGGCTACGCTGGGATCAGCAGCTGAGAGATGCCGAGTGCACACAAGGTGTTGCAACCAGCTGTTTCATACAAGGGCGTCCAACTGTCAGCATCAGCCACGTCCACATCGGCCCGATGCGGCAGCAGTAGACGAATGTCAAAGCGTGGCTGCCCTCGACAGTGACGTCTTGCCTATGGCGTCAGCCAAGTCTTTGGCTGCTCCGCATTCCAACAAATGTTTCACCACGAAGCGGTCCATTCTGCTTGCCAAGCGCAAGGACGTCTCGGCTTTGCAGTTCCGTTGAGGTCGGCCACGGTCTCCACCAGAAAATGCACAGTCTCAGACTGACTAGCCTGCGACATCCAATGCAGAGGGGCACAACCCTGGGCACGTCAGCTGTCTTTCCTAACAGATAGGAATCTGGAGACGAATTCCAATCAGCCGCAGCTTCTAATAGCAGTCGTGTGATGTCGAAGCGACGGTTGCGGAGAGCAGTTGTTCCGCTTGCCGTGGAGTTGCCCATGTCTGTGCCCACCTGGAGGAAAATCTGTACCGCCCCCAGTTTTCCGCAGTCAGCTGCGAGTCGGTCAGGCGCTCAACCGAGATGCAAACCTTCACATCACCAAGGGGCACGTTCAGTGTACAGGCAGAATGCACCATCATCATCCGGCTGATTCGCTTCAAAAGGCCCGCTTGAAGCCAAACACATACGCAAGATTTTGCAGTTACCCGTTTCGATTGCTTGATGCTGAGCTCACATGCCGTTTGCCCCCGTGCCAGCTATGATACGCAAGCCGGCGACTCGAAAGCCCTCTCCCTTAATTGAGTGCGGCATGCAGAGGAGTCGAACCGTCAGCGTCCGCAATGTCGCATCCTGCGCCTCGTGGAAAAGATGTTGGAGATTCTATAAGGGTGCTTACAGTGCTGCTGCGGTAGGCCGGGCAGCCGGATCACGACCTTTGCGACGGACTGCCCCGAGACTGTTTGCATTCTCTCTTCACTTGATGCAGATTTCGTGCCGTCGTAGTGGTCGAACATGACGTGACCACCAGCTGCGGCTTCATTGACAATTTCAACTTATGCCATCGTGTACAGACACTGACTAGAGGTGCCAATTCCTGCTGCCCACCTCACACAATGCCGTGACTGCATCACCTTCCACGGATGTCAAGGCGCCAAATTCGTTTTCCCCGAGCTCGAGGACAGGTTTGCCCGACATTCGGCAAACATACAACATGGCTCACAGTGGCTCTCTGGGTCAGGAGCTCCGACGAAAGATTCGAGCCTGAAGGGTCTGAAAAGCATTTGTCCTGCTGCTTCCTCGCATGATGAAATCTCAGGGACAATCACGACAGGTCTGGCATGCTCGCTGCTGGCTGAGCCATGCACATTGCGAATCAGCTGCCCGGTATGGTCTCGTCCATCAATTCGGCTGTGAAAGTGAAGCGGGGTCTCCTGGGACAAGCGTCTCCCCTGAAAAACGTTTTTAGTGGGCAAGTGTCGATCAGATAGCCTTAGGGCAGCAGCTTTTACACTTCCATTCTTGCGTCCTGAAGCTCAGGCTCCGGTGATGCGATCTCCAGCGCCTTACTGCAAGATCCGGATTGCTTCCAGCTGCTGTGGAAGTAATGTCCGACTCAACCTGCTAGCTTGATCTAGCTTGTAGATGTCTGCTCAGCCTCGCTTGCGCAGTCGCCGTCGAACTCGGAATCGAGCCTCGGTGTTCTTGCTGCTGGATAGATATCGCAGGATGACGATCTCAAGATTTCTACAGGGGGCACATTGTCAAGGCCAGGAAACGTCCGATCATCAGCAGAGACGATGCAGAACTCGTTGCCTTCCTTAGCATCGCGCCAAGGTGGGCTCTAGGCCCTGACCTGCTGTGACCTCCCTGGATGCTCGAGTTCGGCTCCGAGGAAGTTCATCCAAGTAGCTGTCGCTTCTGGGGAGCCAGCGCAAGAGTCCAAAGGATCTGTCCGCCGCGACTGCAAGCATCCCGGTGTGGGAAATGTGTCTGTGACACCCTTGAACTAGCGAAGCAGAAAGGTGGCACGTGCCTCGCAGGACTTCGGCGTAACCTCAGAGGCGGCATCGATGTTGGAAGCTTCTGCACATTCCAAGACTTAAGAAGAGGCCCTGGCATCCGGAGAAGCCAGTCGGATCTCACCGGCGCGGGGTGTGGCAAAGTCAGACAGCGATGCCCGCCCGCCCGTGGAGCTCTGGTCCTTTCTACACGGCGCTTCTCGTCTGCTCTGCTGGAAACCTACAACTTCTGCCCTGCCTGGTCGGTTTGGTCGGTCATGTCAGCATCTGATGCCAGCTCGAAGTCCCCAGCAGCGCTCATCTGCTCGGAATCTTTTGAGCCTGGGCACCAACTCGTCCGCAGAGCAGGATTATAGAACTGGGAAAGTTACGGAGCTGGGACGGCTTTGAACGGTTTCTCGTTGGTCACTAGATTGGGCTTCCCATGGTCAAGCGCTCAACCCAGAACCCAACCAGTAGCTGTAGCGCAGGTGCAAAGCCCTTTCTAGTTTTGAAGTGCGGCAAGTGCTGTCGAAAGCTTCGCCGGCCGGCACCCGAGGCAGAAGTGGTCGATCGAGCGCCATCCACACTGCCACGCAGGTCCACTTCAGGCTCGGGTGTCTTGCTTGTGTCCAGGTGCATGCAGGCGATGGGAATCGATTTCTGAAGCTGTCTACGCAAAGTCACTAAGCAAATCAGTAGCAAGAGGTCGGTCTGAGCCACAATGAATCGGGCACAAAGCACGGCCAAAGATCGAAACCACCACAAGCTGTTTGATTCCGTACCTCTCCGGTCATGCCACGCCTTCTTACGTGTTTGCTTGGAGAGTCTCTCACTCCAACTGTGATCCCGATATGATCAGTACCTTCTTACCCGAACTGAGTTGCTACATCTTGCGCAAGATTGAGATCGCGATCGTCACCGACAGTCTGAAGCTCTTGCAATCCGAGGCCCCATGCAATCTCTTCCGGGCCCTGTGGCGCATCACCTTCCACCTGAATAGGACAATGTACGACAGTAATCAGCCCATAGGAGGCCAGTGAAGCCCAGGCCTCGAGGTGCAGTGCCGGGCAACACTAGGCCATTCTTCACACTGAGCCGCGCAGCCGCCCCCTAAGAGTAGGTGTTCTAGGAGAAACGGTTTGAAGTAACTACGCAGATGGCCACGTGGTCCCAAGTGTGCGGGAGTCAAGAGATCCAGAACCAGCTGCCCGTGTCCAAACAATGAGGAGGAGAAGGGGCTGGTAATGGTTGGGAAGACTCGATACTGCCCCAAAGCTCACCGCGTGGATTCCGGGCCGTGGAGAGTGTGAGAAGCTCTTGCTCCCGTGAGTTTCTGTTGCAGATGTGAGGTATTTGATCTTGAAACGAGCGGAGACCTGTAGCACGCCGCCTCTGGGTGAAACATTGGCTTGGCCAGCGAAATCGATTGGAAACGGCAGAAAGAGAGCCGGCTTCGCGACATCTCCCCTCCAACCCGCGGTCCTGTAGGTCCAGCAGGGTGGGTAATGAAAACTTAAAACTGGGCCGCTATCGCTGTAGCCTGGCGAAAATGAGGATTGCCCTGCTCCGGACAGACAGGCCACGCTAGGCCATGGCATCCAAGTCTTTGGTCCACTTCTGCATTTCCTCGGCGGGCCTTGATGCAAACACAGGCAGCACCTCGTAAAACCGTAAAACACCAAGCTTCCGCGAAAGACACTACGAGTAGCTTATTGGCGATCAAGACACGTGTCGAGCATGGCCTGGTTCACGCAGAAGAAGTCCACCTTCCCCTTCGTTGCGTCACCTCTGACTTACATCAAGGATTGCAAACGGTGCCACAGACACGTCAAGGCTTTCCCCACATTTCCGCTGCTCTTGTACACGACATGCTGTTTGGCATGGCTCAGTGGCCAAGGTGCGGATTGATTCAAAGCCAGAGATGACGCCTCGGCAAGGAAGCAAAAGAAGACGATAGGGAGAAGTCAACTTTGCATCAGATGCCTACGTTCTCATTCTAAACTGGCAAACAGACGGCCAGGAGGATGCTTTCGTTCAGAAGTTTGAACAGGCCGAGGCTCCCGTCTCCCTCAGCCTCCTGTCAAGCACGGCTTCAGCGGCTTGGCGCTGCTCGGCCTCGGCTGGTCTGGGTTGTGTTACTCTGCACTCATGTGAGCTGCCTGGGATTGTATTTCGAGTTGCACATTCTTCGACAATACGATCTCGCACGTCATCCGGCATGTCCAGGCGTATCTTGGACCTGGGCTCATGCCACCGTATTCTTTTTCTGGCCTCCCACCCATTGACGTATGCCATCAGACATCGCTTGGCAGGGCGCGTTCGTTCGACGGTCTCCAGCCATCGCTGCACAGATGCTCTTGCCAATGGCGCGGCGCACAACAGGTCCTGCAAGCTTCCTTGGCTGCACAATTCAAAGCACAACATCAGCATGGCGTGAAAACACGCCCAAGCTACCAAGCTCCGCGCTGAAGTGACTAGTGCAAGCAGCGAAAAAGAACGAAGACCCGTCAAAACACACGGACTCGTCGAGGCTCCCTGAGGATCTTCTACCATTGCCTTGGTGAGCAACAGCTCTTTGCAGCTCGTGGAAGGCAGTTCAAACTTGAAGCCGCGGAGAACCTGTCAGGGCGGTCCGTCGCTGTCACCTCATGTCTTGGCCTGATTACAGAAAATGCCTTCTCCAGGATGGTGACAAGGGCCCGAGCCCCGGTTCTCTCCTCCACCGCGAGCTCTGCCACTCGGCGCAAAGCTGCCTCCTCGGCCTCAAAGTACAGACGCCAGAACCTCTGCCACTCCTCCAACCCTGGTGAACCTTCAGCTGAATTCCGTAACCATCGAAGTCATTCCTGAGCGCATGGAAGCAGCAAGCCAGGCCAGCATGTGACTTTGACTGCCACACCGTACCTCCCATTTCTAAAGCAGCTGGGCTTCTGGAATTGGAGCAGGACGGAGTCCTCGGCCTCCGTCAAGATTCTGTAAAGGTCGTTGCTGGTCAGGGCCCTGATGGCCTCAGTCGAAATCGCAAACACAAACATCGTGCTGACAGAGGTGGTTTGGACCCCTGAGCCCGAGGCTACACGGACGGGAATACGCCCGACGAATTCCGGCTCAAGGCCCGCTTCAACAAAATCCTTCGTCTCAGCTAGGTGCAAGTAGCCTCAGCTTTTTTTCGGACCGTCATAAACACGTCGAAACCTGCAGCTGCCGCTCGGGGCGGGATCCAAGTAACTCTGGCTTTCTTCCTTTGAAGGGCTGAGGCCCACAGTATCGGTCTCTTCGCCGTCGACAAAGAAACCCATGGACTTGGTACCTGCAACGGGGTTAGCCGGCACACTTCTACAGCAAAAAGTAATGCAGTGGTGCTAATGACCTCTTGCAACCCCAACTATTCGCAGGTCACCCACGCGGTTCTTGATGATCTCATTCATGCCATTGAAGGCGCCGCTGAAGATGAACAACACCTCATTCAGACTTTTCCCGACATATTCAACACATCTAGTGCCGAACTCAGAACTTGAATTTTGAATGCTACGTCTTCGACACCATGTAACGAATTTCGTCGAAATCGTCTGGTCAGCTTGGCCGCCCCCAAACCTGATTTTCACATGCAGCTCACGCAGAGCCTAGACAGACAAAGCAAATGATTCAACAGGAGTTAGGGCAATCGGTCCGGGCCTAGGTTCAGGCCAGGTAACATGCTTGACAGGCTGGCCTGCATGGAGTTCTTTGTCCCCACCTGAGCTGCACAGACTAGGCAAGCCAAAACGTACCAAGGCCGGTAGAACATCTCCATGCTCAGAGTCGCACATACATCCTACATGCACAACCCAGGAAGGTGCGCATGCATGCATACATACTTACATACATACACACAGACGTACATACATACATACATACATACATACATACATACATACGTACGTACATGTACCTACATACACACATACCTACATACATACACACATGCATGGTTGCACAACATTGCATTGCAGTGCTCTGCATTACGTCGCATTGCATCGCATTGCCTTACATTGCATTCGATAAATACATACATACATACATACATACATGCATGCATGCATGCATGCATGCATGCATGCATGCATGCATACATGCATACATGCATACATGCATACCTACATACATGCATACCTACCTGCCAACCTGCCTGCATACATACGTCCATGCATGAATGCATGCGTGCATACATACACACATTACCTGCATACGTACATACCTACCCGCCGACATAAGTACATGCGCATGCACGACCAACAGCAACAGCTGGGATTAGACCTGTC
Source organism: Symbiodinium sp. CCMP2456 (assembly GCA_905221635.1). Classification (NCBI taxonomy): domain Eukaryota; class Dinophyceae; order Suessiales; family Symbiodiniaceae; genus Symbiodinium; species Symbiodinium sp. CCMP2456. The sequence goes on from CAJNDV010000248.1 coordinate 89,557, forward strand.
GGCATCACGTTCTCATGTGTGCGTTCCCTTTCCCTGTGCAGGTGATGCCCCTGTCCTAAAATTTCTGTGGCTCCGCTCCGGTGTGGTTCGCTCCAGTGGAGGCACTGGCCCTCAAACGGATCATGACACCGACACCCGTCGTTTCGTCACCTCCTGGGGTTATTGTGGCGTGCGCTGCTCCGGTGTGAACCGTTCCACAATCTGCCCCACAAACAGCAACGACAGCCACGTTTGAGAACGACGTGGCCCAGGATGTCAATACTTGCGAAAGACACCACCGGCGTGGTAGCAATCACAATAAGAATTACAGTACTAATAACAAGTGGCTGTGACCGTGCGTGTATCAACTCCCATCGGGATAGGCATTCGGGATAAGCATGGAACACAACACAACAGGAACGACAATTGATCAAAGCACAGACCCCAGACAACACACCAGGTCCAATCCCTGGACTACAGATTAGAACGAAGGTACGTCCAGTAATTAGTCAAGCTCAGACAAGCCACAAGTACTCAAAGTAACGACAACAAGAAGAACAACTCAGAAACTATGCAACTAGTCACAACGGCAAGAACGACGTGATGGTTGGGCAAACGGCGCTACCGCGCTACCAGTAAGGAGCAGCAGAAGAAGAATCATGGCAGCATTCGGCGCAAACCAGTAACTGTAAAGCTCGTGTTTGCGCTCCGAGAAGCTTCGGTGTCTTCCATAATCTTCAAGAAGTTACCTCAAGTGCACGGCCGAAATTCATGCCGACACCAGCGGTTGTAGCTCTCATCCTGACACTCTGCGGTTTCCTCGCTGGGCAACTTTGCACTTGGGATCCATTCCAACCACCTCTGGCAGTACCACCGCTGCCACTGCAAATCTTGTCCACTTCATCTATATACCTGAAGATGGATTTTCAGTGAAGGCTCAAGTGCTCATCAAAAGCAGAGGGCAGACCAGATCTATCTTCAGAAGAAGTGCACCATTCCGTACTGCGCCACCTCTGAGCTCCCCCCGGCTGCATCCACTAGCTGTCGCACGACATCCTCTGCATCTTCACCGACAATGCCTGTTTCGGAGAACTTCGTTGCATCTGCCTGACAGCAAAATCAAGTGGTTCTTCAGCCGTCTAAGCTCAGCTTTCGCTTCAAGGAAGTTGTTGCAGCTGGAGGTCTTTGGCAAAGGGCACTCCGAGCATCTTAGCCATGGTCCTCACGAGGTAGGTCTTCCCACTCCCCGTAGGACCGGAAATGAGGATGTTCCTCGCAACAATAGATATGGGAAAAGCGCAAAAGCAGGACAAGCTCCGATCATCTTTGCTTCCCAAGCGGCGGCTTGGTATAGTTCTTACCACGAAGGTTGGGATCATCGACGCATCTCCTCGCCCAGTTGTAATGATCGCATAAGGCCACGGACCTGGAGGCTGCCAGGAGCCAAGCAGTCGAGTAACTAATACTAAGACCGAGAATGACCGTGCAGCTGAAGCGCAACACCTTCTTGGCATCATCCTGCACTCAGCTGCTGGCAGTCTGGCCCCATACACTGGAACAAATGTCACGGCATGCACGCCCTCCTGCTCGATAACGAAACGGTCGAGGTATTCCTTCACCTCTTTCGGCTTCATCCGAAAGTCCCGTATGTTCTGCAAGACCTCGCTTGAAGCCAAGAGAAGCTGGACTTCGGTGCCACACGGCATGAAAGTGCATGTCAGATTCTCATCATGAAAAACCCAAAAAACTGACCTTGCGCGCTTTCTCTTCTTCTTCTGGGGATCCTTGGAGGTAGGCATCCGGAGCCGTGGAGTTGCGATCTGACACCCACTCTCTGGAAAACGCTGTGCCAACAGCCAAAGGGCTCTTCTGTCCGCCGAACATGTCGCCCGGCCCAGGACCAACAAATCCGCCTCCCATGCCACGTCCGCCTTGATTTACCGCTGCCTCGGGAAGGAACCGAAGACATGTGCTCTGTCTCAGCCTGCTCGAATGGAGGTACTGAGGGCAGGGCATCAAAGATATTGCCCAGGGGTACCGGGCCTTGCGCATGAACTTGTGAACGCTTGCTCCTGCCATGCTTCGTGCTGCGGATAGATAAGCAAGCTCAAACGTCAGCACCTGCACGGGATTTCTTTTGCTGCCGGTTTCGGTGAAACTCTTCTTTGGTCTCAACACCCTGGAGTTGGGCAGGCTCTTCGAGCCTTGCTCACACCAGGCCAAGCGCGGCTCTCGCACGGCTCCACTCATCCACAAGCTCATCGATGGCCTGTGTGCGGGCGGGATCCACTGTACGCGGAGCTGGGCGAAGCTCACGATGTGGAGCACCTTCCTCGCAGCTCGCATCCTGCAGACCAGCTTCCAAAAGGGCCGCGGTTTCTCCAAAGTGTTGCGCATTGCGCTCTGATTTTTCGAGTCGTTCCTCCAAGACGTGCCCGTCTGCCTTTACCTTATCCAGCTCTCGTTGCTTGTCCTGTAATTCTTGTTCAAGACGCGCTAGCTCATCTTCGAGCTCGTCCGAACTCGAGCCGGATGTGGCGTCTTCTGCCGGGTTGAGTTCCAGATCGGGAGATCCACCATGAGATGTAGAAGACCTTTCCGACGACACCGAACAACTCCTGGGTTTGAGCAGACGGCCTGTATGCTTTGCAAGCTCTGTCTGCTGGGGGTCGTGGCGCTCAAGGCATTCACTCCCTGCTCTTGATGCACTGCGAGCCACAGGTAGGGCTTGGGATGGAAGGTGGACTGAGCTCAAAGGTGGGTCTGCCGACGGGCTGCGTGAGCCAGGCCCGTGCGAAGGTCTTCGCCAGACAGGCGCAGACCACTCGGGCCATTCACCGCGCAGCTGCTGCCTTGCCTCCTGCACTACGTTTGCCATGCATCGCAAGGCCCGCAAGGCTCCATGGGAGATCCGAGAGGTTCCAGCCCTAACACGCTGTCGTGCTGCCTAGCTTTCCTCTGAAAACAGGGTTACAGTCATAAACTCAGACTGACCACAAGAGCTCATTCATGGGAAGTCATCTACACTCACCGTGGTATGACTGTTCAAATGCCTCCTCACCACTGGCTTTAACCATTTGAGCCGCCACGTAACTATGCTCGCAATGCGGGGGGAGGATCCCAACCCTGTTAAAGCCAAGTGAGCGTGCCACTGCTGCCCCACTCGAGGGTCCTCCCCAGTGGCAGGAGTTTGCGGCACGCACGCGTCGAGACGACGATCACGGAGCAGCCCAGCAAAAGCTGACTTGTTTGCCGGCTCGGTAGGCCATCGCTTGGCCCGAGCTGGGATCGCACCGAATACGCAGCAGTGGCACTCGCAGTAGCTGCTGTCGGCCATGGCGACGCGAAGGTGAGGGCCATGGAAGCGAAGTCGACTGGCCACTACACGGGCTGTCAGGGGCGTGGTGCTGCTTTGGGGCCATGATTGTGCACATTGCCAAGGCTCATTGTCGGTCGAATCTTCTCTTAATGCGAGACCGGGCTTGCTGTGGTGTAAGCTTCTGTTCCTGTAGCGTTCGTGACGGTTCGTGCAACACGGAGTGCAAATCCTTGCTCTCGGGAACTCATAGTCAGGCCTCCTTGATGCCAAAGGCTATGCGAATAGCGAGCTCAAGAACGTGAGGCATGGTGGGGCATCTGGACACCTAGGACCACCTCGGCCTAGGCGATAGCCCTGGCAAGTTCAATTGGCATCAAGTGGCGGATGTCTGCGGGTGGCGCAGCACCTCCCGGAGCTCTCTGGCCAAGGTCTGCTGACCCATCGATTTGAAGGCCCGAGCGGTCAGCAAAACCCCAACATCCAAGCTCCGGAGCCGAGCTTTGAGCTGAGACATCTCTGCCTCTTCCAGGACGCTTCCAAGCTCTCCGACGCTTTTCAACGCCGACGTCCACTCCTCCAAGGGTATGTCCATACAACGTGGTGCTCGATCGCATCCCGATGTCGACGTGACGGGATCGGAGAGTTCGAGGGTCTCCAAAGGCCCGGTCTCGGTGACGTCGGTGACATGAGTAGCAGCTTTCCAGTCGATGAGAGTCTGTTCACCTTGGAGCATGCGTTCATCCACGAGCTCCTCCACACCCACGGCCGTAACAGCACACATGCCTTTCCAGTTCGGCTTCGGCGCTCGAACCTGAGGCACAAAAAGGCGAATTCGGTGAAGCTGTGCTAGCCGCTAAGCCAGAAATGCAAGGCAGAAGACTCAGGCAAAGGCTTGTTTTATAAAGGCAGCTCCGGCTTCCGGCACACCGTTTGCATAAGCCGCTTGGGCAGCAGGTCCAAAGAAGATCTCGAATAAGTCATCCTTTCCCGCCCGAACCTTGGCCACGCGCTCCACCCCATTTCGGTTGACGATGCGGGCAGCGGTCGAGTTCTCCTCTCCCGCGGCCTCACGTGTTCGGAAGTCCGACGCCCAGAAATGAAAGGTGCTCAAGCCGTCTTCATGCCCCGGGGCTGCTTCGTTGACGTGGCCTTCGGCACAGCCAAACTTATTTTCGATGTCCAGCAATGCATAGTTCAGTATAGGTCTGGCTTCCGGCACTGCAGAGTCCACGGTGGAATGGGCAAGAAATGCATCAAACAGATTTTGGTTGTCGGTGTATGGGTTCACGTAGATCTGTCTCAAGAATAGAGCGAAAAACACCAACGTCCGATATGTTGCGCGTACATAGAACAGGCCATTGTTCAGGCAGCGGGCATCCCAATGTTCCGTGACTAAGACTTCGACTCCTTGATGGTCCAATGCAGATTCTGGGGTCGAGGACGTCAAGTTGTACGTCCAGTACTGCCTGTTCGGCCAGTCCGCACAGCTTAGCAACGGCACCCACATGTGACATGTGTGTTCACTCCTGCCTCGGGTCGCAGATCTTTGACAAGGAGCACAGGTCCGTCGTGTTGTCGAACAAGAAGGAGCCAAATCGGACCTGAGAACTGGAAGGACAACAGCCAAGCACTTGAAGAGAAATCATGCGAGTTTGACTTAGTGTTAGTAACAACGACGCACACTGTCGTGGTAGGGCTGTTGTATATTCCGCAAAGGCAATCACAAGGATAATCCGATAAATGACCACGGCAACGAACACAACTAACCCCAGTGGCAGCATGGAGAGCCACAAAAAGCACTGCGAATGAACATATCCAAGAAATTGTAGGGACTGTCCTGAGAATACTGAGGGAAGAACAACACGAGCACAAGCAGCAAAAGCAGGTAAGAGTGACAACGGTCAAAAGAGAGTCGCATCAAGAGCAAAGATCGTATTTAAGATAATCATGACATCAAGGATTAGCAGATGCAACGGTAACAGTAAGACATACTCATGATAGGACAAGGACAGTTCTCGTACGACGCTGACGCGAAAGGAGAATTAATAGCAGCAATGATGGACGGAAGGCTTACCCTTCCTGCCGCTTGGTAGCTCGCGAGCGTTGTGGCAGGACTCGCGCCGGCGCATCGCGTGCCGCCCGCAGCTGAGGCGAGGGCTCCTTTCAATCTGTAGTCATCCTACACTACTCAAAGAATATCCAGTACGAGGGGGGAGCTCTATTCAGCTTTGTGATTGCATGTAAAGCAGCAGATTGCTCTGCTACAAGCACTAGCAACGGAAGCGTTGTAATTTCGGTGAGCCGCCTCTAGACTACATCGGCACACCTAATGCGGCACTTTAACAAAACCCTTGCAGAGCCAGTTCACCAGCAACCACAACTTTGACTTTGTTGGCGTGCATGCCATCCGATGCGGACAAGCGAGGACCGTACTTGCTGTTGTGACTGGGTTTTTAGATACTGACGGCACACCGAAAGAGGTCATCTGTGACCAGCAATCCAATTCGTGGATCATACCCCCGACCTGCTTACACGTGACACCAGAAAAAAGCTGAAAACAGCAAGCAGAAAAAATCCCACTGACGCGTCGAAATCCGACCCCTGGCGGCATCCTCGACGGACGAACTGAGTTCACAAGCTGTGCTCTTGGCAAAATTGGAAGGGGGTAACCAGTAAGTCAGTAAGCGTCTGCATCTCCGCAAGCCACATTCACATGATACTTACGACTGGCAGGCCTGCAAGATGAAGGTGTCAAAGTCGATCCAGACCGTGTCTATTGCAGCGCTAAGTAGCATCGGTAGGAAGGCATGCTTGATGTAGATCACGTGTCCTCAACTTTTGTGGCACGACTGTCGCTCGCTTCCTTTTCTTATCCATGAAACTACTGGCGGAAGCACATCGTACATCCACATTGCGTTGAGGAACCTTCCACCGCCGGGACGCACAGGACCGTCGTTTCTTTTGGGGGCTCGCCTGCACACTATTGCAGATGCACCTAGAAGTACGCCAGCTGCTTCTCTCTCAACCTTACCCGATTCGACTGTCCGAGCCAAGTTGCGATACAAGTCCAGCTGAGCATCTGCAACAGCCTGATGATGCGTCGAGACTCGCTACAAGTAGCAAACGAGCCAGGGCAGACTACGAGTGCACTGTCCTGGTTGCACTTGGCAAACGCATCCTGGTCCATGCACGCCACGATCAGCGCCGGCAGGCCAACCACCAAAGCTCGCTTGATGAATCCTCTGCAGGGAGAGTGCTATTAGCATCGGCACGTGGTTTTTTCACAGCCAAGTGCTGCCCTGGAACTCAGACCCCAGGATCCCCAAGGGCTTACGCCAGGTGCCTTCAGCCCGCTTACTGCAAGACTTTTATTTTGGGTTTTGCCACTCCCGGGAAGTCTGAAAACTCGCACTCTTTGAGTTTGAGGTTTGGAGGGGGCTTGGGGAAGGGAGAACGGAGTGGTGACACACCCGCCGTGCAAACAACACCCACGAACGGAGCAATGACAAGTCCCTGACCATGTTGCTAGAGATTCTCTATGCAGGCCACCAGCTCACCAGCGACTGGGTACGATTGTCTCTCACTTTGCCCGAACCTGTCCCGTAATGTAGTTCGCAAAAGGCAGGCCACCAACAGCAGTCACATAGACCATTACCTCTGGATCTTCTCGCACAGATTTCAACTGCGCCAGGAACGAAGTAACCAGCCGAGTTAATGAGTGTCCGTGCTTTCCAGCATTTGCAGATAGGTGCGTCAACCTCAAAGCAGGATCCAATCGCAAAGCATCAAAAGCGTGCGGCTCGGCAGGCAGCTCGCAAAGTTCGTCGGCAGACCACCTGAGTCGAAATCCGGAGAACCCCGCTTTTAGATCCCGAGCTCTGCTTGGGAATACTAAGTTCTTGGCACAAGGTCGTAGGAGCGAAGTGCAAACATTCCCATCTTTGCCAATCCATGAAAGACTCCCCAAACTGCAGCAGCCCTCAGGATCTCCGGGGTGAAGGATCGCATTATCCCATGGGCCATATTGCTGAAGCGCTCAAAGAGGGAAGGATTGGACATCAGGGCCAACATGGCAGCTGAAACTCCAAATGCCGCAGCGCCCGCAGGACATGTCGGTACATAGGTTGTTGAGAACTCCCTGGGATCTTTCATCGTTGCAGAGACTAGTCCGTCCAAGCCACGTAAAAACTTCAGGCCCTCGATGTCACGTCCAGATGCGTAGGGTGTGTGACGCTTGATCATGTCCAGCATGCGCTCAGATGTATAGCCGGCAACCGACACGCCTTTGCACACAAGGCTGTCTGGTGGAATCTCCTCCAGCTGGTGCGGCTGGATTTCGGACAAGTAGATATGCAGCACTGCAAATGTGTTCCACTCCGTTGCAGCTGTCACGTGCAGGGGCGCCAGGTCCAGCAGGACGGACAGATCACGGGACAAAAGCTCGATCAGTGTGTCTCTTTTCAAATGCTCCAGGAGCTTGGTGTACGCGGCCTGTAGGGGGCTTGACGAAAGCCGGCTGCTGTCCAGGTAAGCCATGCATGTAGCGAAAATGGACGCTGTAACGGCTCCGAAGGGGCACTCGTTTAATGCATGTGGGAAGCGCCACAACACCACGGCAGCAATCTCCAGGATTTCGAGCTGCAGGGCCTCACGCTTGGCCGCAGCTGCAGCATCCTCTCTGATCAACAAGCTGCGATCGTCCAGCGTCGATTTCACCAAATCGCCAAGTCGCTGTCGCAAGAAAGGCCAGTTCACAATAGGCTGGCCCTTGAATTCACGCCGGCACTCATAGTCTTCGATTTCCACTGCAGGAAACCAAGACGTGAACTCAGTTGGCTCCGCATTCTCGAACGGCACCAGTGCCCACAAGACCAATCCAACCAACCAGCGGCCTCGATCACTAAGTGAAATCATACAGCTAGAAAAAGCACGACTCGAAAGCAAGGCCTGGACAACCTGGCATTCTGGAGCTGATGTGCCGACATGAGCCAGAACATCTGATGGAGAAGCAGGGTGGATAGATGGTTTATGGTTTTTTGTCCGCGGGGCTTCAGGGCTTGGCATGTACATGGTCAATGTGGTGACTCTAAGAAGTGTGTCCTCATGATGCCGCCTCTTTTCGGGCCAACAAGAAATGCCAAGGTGGTGGTTGCTTGCTGTGTGCGCTGGTCAGGCCTGCGACTCTTTTCAATATCGCAGTCGTACTCTGCGCACGAAAACGCATCACGCCATCCAGGCACGTTGGACGGGATCGAACATCCATCCTCTCCGCTTGATGTGGGGCTCCACCTTCGTCCGCCTTCCGTGGGCCGCCTGCAGCTCGTCTCGCCCTGTCGTGCGCATGTTCTCCTCTGGACTGTCGAAAAATCCATGGGTTCATCGCGTCTTCTCCACGCTTCCAAGCTCCTCCGATCTCCAGATCCAAACCGCCCGCCATCATAATGGCATTGAGATGCATTGAGCTGTTGCTCGGTCGGTCAACCAGGCATCGCCCGCGTCGAAAAGCTGCCCTTGCAATGCACACGCTACAATTCTGACCTGTCACCAACGGCAGCGAGATCGGGGTGAGAAACTGCGCGGCGAAATTCTAGAATCACGAGCTCCGCATCATCCAGCTCAACATACGTCTGCTTATCGGAAGCGATCACGCATTCACCCTGCTGCCGCTTCGCTCCATGAAGCGAGCTACACCGCCACTTGCTGGGTGAACTCGCAAACCTCTTCACAATACGAAATTGGAGATGACCCATGTCGCCGGATGGCAGCTCGAAAGCATCTTGCATCGTGAAAACGTCCGTCTTAATCTTGGGCTTCGCAGATTTTTTAGTGGATGGATTCCTTAAGGTTAAGAAGCCCAGACCATCTCGCCAGGCTGCCCAGCCATAAGGCCCCAGCTCGCACGCACGGAAGATAGCCCAATGCGTGTCTTCAAGTGTCAGTGAATTCTTCCGTGCCCACTGCAAAGCCTCGGCCAGGACATCCCACCGACCTGGATCCATGAGGTCAGGCGAAACATAAAGCTCCTGCAGCAATAGGCCCAGCGAAGCATGCGACCAAACTTCCTGTGCCCAATCGAGCTCGTTAGCAAGATGGAGCCCAAGCGCCCGAGCATCACCATGCTTTGACAAAACAGCGCCATGGATCATGAGGCGCGATATGGGGAAGAACCTCGCGCGTTGCACAATGGCTGCTGAGATAATGCACCTGGACAGACGGGGGCCACAATCAGCTGCAACGACCGCTCAAACGCAGAACCTTCCACGCTTGCCAGGTCACTCACGGAAGAGCTGCCAGCGCTGTCGGATGGTCAAACCCGGCCGCTCATCTTCGGAGAAGGCAAGAACGTCTCGGTGGCCCCGCCAGATGCTGTCCACCTGAAAGCTCGCAACCCAAGTGAAGATGATCCACGCAGTCATATACATAAACCAAGAATCAGCCCTCCATGATGGTGAGGCGAGGCACCCAAAGAAGGAAGAACGGACTGGGCCAGGTCCCCGTGGTCAAGTTGATCCAGATTCGATCCTTTGCAGCCTGAGAGTACAAGACGCAGCTGTAACTGGAGCTGCCGGCACATGGTCGACATGCACCAAACAACTTAAGCTTCAGCCCAGGCTCCACACTCCTGCAGGGTGGAAAACAAGCGTGCAGCTGCAAAGGGACAGTCATTCGAGAAAAACACGCGAGCTACAAGTGACTTCGGATGCATGCCCTCGGCAAGTGCATCCGGTTTGCCATCTTCTGGCACTGCGAGCTGATTCCCCATTCAATTTCGACTTGCTGATGGGACATTTGGCAAGAAAGCAAGCGAAGGATTTCCATGTGGCTGATAGATAGTCGCGACGGGACTTTCGTAGGCTCGGACATGTGATGGCTGGAGACATGCAATGCATGTTTCCGGCTAGCGACCATGACCAGGTCGGGAAGACAAATCTGTCCTCATCTACACACAATGAAAGATGCGGATAACCACTCAACCTCAGAAATCGAAACTTCGTCGAAGGTTCGCTGCTACGCGAATTTCTCAAGGAGGAGGAAGTAGCAATGAGTTGGGTGCACTTTGTCTTGTTTGTACGAACCGAGCTGCGCATGCAAGCTCATGCCAACATGCGACAGGCTGGGTCATCTGGGAACGGTCACGTCGCTGTTTACGGTGCACTTTGTTTCTGTTCTGCGGCGTCCCGAACTTGCCGGGTGAGTCGGTTCTGATGTTTGATGTGGGACACTTCGCAATGAGGCCTGCCCAATGAGGGCCTAATCGGCCTAATATGATGTACCAACGTCGGACTGGTCAAACATTCTTTCGGCGCACGAAACGGACATCTACTCCGAATCAACACCATGCCATTCTTGTGATGCTAAGCTGTTTGCTTGCTCCCGTCCTCTGTCTGGCAACGTGGTTTTTTGGTTCCACTTCTCGCAGAGCATGCGAGAACGAAAGCATGGCTTCGATCTCACCTGGAACTTCATTCGGGTCGCCAGCAATGCCATCAAACCTTGTGATGCATCTACGAGCATCGACTGCAAGGGCCAGGTCATGCTAGTGGCAAGCATTCAGCTACATGTAGCAATCGATGCCGAGTATCTTGAATAAGTTAACACCCGCCTCGTGCCGGAAACTGGCAGCTGCTGCTGTGAACTTCCTCCACCAGTGTCGAGGTTGTAAGCGCAGACGATGCAGAACAGAAACAACGAACATGCAGCTGGTTGCGGATGTTCCGCCCGCAGATTGCACATGGCACTTACGCCCAAATGCTGTGCAAGCCAAGCATGTGCAGCAAAGCATCGCTCTGTACATAGGGCCTCAGGGGGTGTCAGCAACTGAGCAGGGGCACTGGGCCCTGATATCTCATCAATCGCGCCTGCAAGAGAAAGGCCGTGCCTGAGCGGCATTCGCTTGCGCTACCCGTGAGGCCCCTGATGCTAGAAAATGCCTTGCAATGAGGGAGCGACAGGTTCGTACAGCAACGACTAGAGGAGATAACGGCTGAGTTAAGACTCACAGTGAATCCGAGATGCTCGTTGACTTCCAGGCCTCGTCGCTTTGCTTCCGCTACTCGCAGGTCCTTCGCCTCACCATAGCCACCCCAGGGAGAAAGCCAGATGCCATTGCTACCTCGGTACACAAACACGAATACTGGCAAGACCATGCATAGCTTCCCTGCAAGTGGGAGACAGTTTCTGGAGTCTGCCGCTCGCACCAAGTTGTCAAAGCCGTTCGGAAATCTTGCCACATTGAAAGCCCACATTCCTCGCTGTGGATCGTCCCAGCCGTCGTCCCACAAGAATGAGTCAATCTGCACACCCCGCTTCGCGACTAACTCATCATGAAAAGTGCTAATCTTCTCAAGCGCAGAAGTCTCGTTCATTTGGTCTTGCGACAACTCAGCCAGCAGCTGTCGCAACCAAAGGCTTTGCTGAACTGTGGTTGCACGGCGAGGATCGAAGAAAGACTGATCTTGCCATGAAGTGAAGTCGTACCAACTGTTGTAATGGACGAGTGGCCCTTGCCAGGACTGTGGGCGAGCTTGTGACAAGTATAGGTTGAAAGAACGACGAGCTTGCGACTTTTCTGCAAAGGCACCTATGACCGCGCCGTAGCCAAAACTTTCAGTCTTCCAGTCCATCGATGCTAAATGATTGACGGAGCCCACCAAATCACTGCCAGAGGTCTTGTTCAGGTCATGCGCAGCGAGCGGATGCTCCACCGCAGCAAAGAACTGGTCGTCAAGCAGGATAGGCGATCCAGGAACGCTACCAGTCGACAATGTCTGGCCGCAGCTCGCAGTGTGCTCAGTGCTTACAGCGAGTAATACCAACTTTCCCGGGAAAGCACGATCGGCTGCCAGTTTGGCGGAAACCCTGAGGAAAGCTGCAAGGCCGTCATCTTCTGCCCCCGACTGTGCAGATTGCATGGTCACGCTCCAAGCAACATGGAGGCCAAGCCTGGTCAAAGGTCGAGCCCAAGCTCCAATGCTGGTCTACCATGATCACTTGCAATGCATGCCATGCTGCGGGCAGTCGAGTTGGAGGGAAAGCCGGCTGAATTCCACGACTGGGGCCTCACGCATGATGCCTCGGATCTTTCAAAACAGTCCTGTATTCGGCTAGCTTCATCCATGTTTAACGGAGCTCCGGCACACTGCGATGAGTTCACCCCAGTGATCTCTGTCATTGGCCTCCAACTACAAACGAGGTTCGCTCAGCCTTGCCGCTCTACATAGATTTCTGCACGGCTTCGTGCCCCGTCCATCTGCCTCTCTGGCAAATGCGCCTCGATGTCAAACAATGGCTCCAAACGAAGGCGATTGCCTGCAGAACATCGGACTCACAGCAACAAGCAATCTCAACAGCATGCTGACAAAACAGCTAATCTACGGCTCGTCGCACTGCCACTTCCCGGGCGTTGAAGCATCGCCGGACCTGGCCCGTCACTTAAAACAAAAGCAGGCCAGCCAGCATCTGAAGGTTCGAAACGTCTGGCCTTGGCTTCCACGTCACGGTGCCCTGCAAGGCCCCCTGCGATGCTTGCAGCTGGAACTCGAGGCCTCCAGCTCTAAGCGTCCAAGTCTCTGCCTGCTGAAAAGGGGTCTGGGACACGTGGCTGGCGAAGCGAATGGCGAAGATCACACGCGCCTTCCCACCGATCAGGCCCAGGGCCGCGAGGAAGACGAAAAAACGAAAGAACGTGACATGCCGCATGCGATGGTTGCAGAAAGGCTAGCGTCAGTCAGCTACAGGCCGACAAATCCTGAGCCCTGGAAAGCACTGAAATTGAATTTGTGACGGGCACAGCAGGAAAGACCGGGAAAAACACGTCGACATGCAGGTGACCAAAAGCAGCTTCTGCATCGACCTTTTTCCCGTGTCTCTGTGAAAACTGGGTTTAGGCCTAGCTTGATTAACAGATGATTGACCAGTTGGTCTGCTGGTCCGAAACATCAATCCTCCTTTTTCTTCTTCACCCTTGGTGATGACAAGGCTTACAACTCAAAGTCATGGAAGCTGTCGGGACACGAATATCTATCTACATCTCGTGCCAAGGTGCAGCTCCAATGAAAACGTTCCACCAGGCTCGCCGCCTAGCGTGACAAAGCCTGGCGGGCGCTCTTCTCGCCACTTGGACTTTATTCTGAGTTTGGTGCAGAGTGTGGCCCGCAAGCTCTGGTTGGGTTGAACATATTGCATGCTGCCTACGCGCTCTCGCGTAAAACTTACGCAGGGAACGAGAGGTTGGTTTTCGTTTTCCCAGGGAGTAATTTTCATGGATGGAAACAATGGTTCATCCCAGTGTTTAGTCTGATACATGAACCGATGGCATCCTGCGACCAGATGCAGCCAGGCTGCCATAGATCAAGTTGTCTCCGATGGTTTGAAAATCGCCATCAAATGCCAACTTGCCATCGGTGAACTGGATGCGCCGTCCAGTGAAAATGCCTTTGAAGCCTTTCTCCTTAAACACCGTCCATGCATAAGCAGTGCCGGGAACCCTATGCAAGGTCTGCAGGCGACCTGGTTTCTGCAGCCTGCTCTTGATGCTGACCCAGGCACCAGGTAATCGGGTGACTCTGCACGCAGATACTTCAGGAATTCCTGGTACACTGCTGGCTGCTGTTGGACTGCACAAAAAATCACATGAGCACAGCTTCGGCCAAGGCGTCCTCTCGTGTCATGCCTTTGCTCGCATCTGCGCAATTCTCTGCAAATTCGCCCTCGGATGGAAATCCTTCGACAGTGGCCACCTGGGACGTGCACAGAAAGTTAACCCACAGAAATGCAGAAACCCCTACTAACCAAGTTGTCAACATCCCGCCTGCTTGAAGAACTGCTGCAACATGGGCAGAGACATGTGTTGACAATCCTCCTCTTTCGGCATTGGCTGCTTAAAATCGCGCCACTGCTCGTTGAACTTGTGGAATGCGTAAGCCGTCATATCTTGATCCTTTTGCTCACCTGATTCATAGGCGATCGGGTAGTCTTGGTTGAATGTTACTATGTCGTCGATGTCACCACGCTTGGAAAAAATCTGCGCCTCACTGTCGGATGTAGCTGTGAACTTTAAGTCCAGCTGTTCGCCTCGGAAAAGGCCCGGGTGCTGAATGTTGCCGATAAACTTGTCGCCTGCCACAATGTGTGGCAGGTGCCATGGGGGGCGCTGCTTCTTCTGCTCAATCTCTTCTGCTTTGTTTTCCAAGCCAAGTTTCTTCAAATACAACTGTTTCCTCTCTGTGGGGTTGGAGAAGCCGCCTGCCTCCTGGCGTTTCACCAATCGGAGCTGCTGACCCATCCATTTTTGCATGTTCTGATTGACAGTGGGGTCTCGCCGCAAAATGGGCTTGTATGCTAGTCTTGCGACAAGCTTGCGAGGGCTAGATCTTGTCCTGATCCCTGGCACCCAGCTGTAACCTGGGAGCACTACTAGCACGACGCCCAGCAGCAAACATCGGCACAAACCGTGCCGCGGCCCAACCATCCTGCCTGCTATGCTAAGCCAGCAACCACCCGCTCCGTCTGGCTGGCTTGATCCAGAAAGCAACGCACAAACACTGCAAGTTGTCAAATCCAATGCGCTCAGGCCTGGGCAGATGCTCCAAAGTCCCTACAGATGTATGGGAGGTTTCCGGCGGTGCACCAGGAGGGGTGGTCGAATTTCAACTTTCACCTGCGAGTTTACCTCCGGCATGCTGCAGATCAAAACGCGTCCGGGACAGTGCGACTCCGAGACAACACGTCGTGTGCCCAAACGGGGCACGGTAACAAGAGCCAGCGACACAGCAGGCAAGTCCCCGGCAGCATCCAACGAGCGAGGCGGCACCGACACCGAGAGCACACTTCGCAGGAGAAGTTTTTGGCCGGTCCGGAAGAGATGGGCTGCGGTGACGGTCGGAAAGCTATTCAGCTGATACTGCGTGCCGTGTGCAGGGATGGCAGTCCAATCAAGAATGGCACCCAGTCTCCGGATATCTCACGATAAAAGTTCCGCGGTGGCACAGAGAGCCAAAAGATGCCAAGAGCATTTTTGCGGGCAGAGGCCAACAGATACCCTCGGATGCCCACTTCCACCCAGTGCAAGCCCAAGCCAAGGTGACCAACTACTCAACATTGGGCATGGCTGCGAAATGCTGCGAGGGCTGGTAAACGAACGACGGCAGGCTAGGTGCGAAGGACACTGGAGGAGCGAACAGCCAACATCTCCTCAAACACAGCTCCGAGGAATAAGGCGTCTTCAAAAGACAAACCTGATCCTCGGTGGTCAATCGCTGTATGCTCGGTCCGGGATTTGAAGCCCGCTGATCGACCTTGTCCCGGTGGTGCTGTGAGGGTTTGATGGTTGGATGGCAAACCCAAGAATAAGACCGCATGTTCCGAAATACTCTCGCCGGGGTAACGCACCACGCAAAATCGACAGCGCGCCACAAAGCTGGCACACAGCGCCTGAAACATGATCTTATCAATGTGCCGTCACCGGGTGCCACCCTTGAACGAACCCGTTGCCCCTGTTCCGGAAAGAATGTGTGTGCGTGTTGTACACAATGTAGACCCCCCACGTGTCTGGGCGGCCCTCTGACAAGTTTCCCCCTGGCTTGTTGTGGCGCGGCGCATCGCGTCCCGATACAAGTATTTACACATCCGGTGCAGCCACGTCTTCTGGAAAGTGCGATGAACTGTAAATCATAAAGCATGATATGTTTTGTTTCCTTTCACTTTTTTGCGACAGTCGACACGCGGTCCAAGTGCACAAGGGCGGCGGGAAACGCTATATAGGGCATGGGGGCAGCTGTATGCTTACCTGCAGTCTTACATTTCTGAATTCCGCCAGCACATTGTGCGGAAACCTTTTCGCCACGGTCCTAAATCTCGCCAGCGCGTAAGGGGGGGAAGCATGTTCGTCATAGCTCTGCATCGCCCGCGTGCTGGTGTCGTTAATTGATGGTTGTCGTGTGGTGCCGCCGTCCTGGTGGTGGTCGTCCCGTCATGTTCAGGCCTTGTAACGAAAGGACCGCGGTGTGCGGGGGGGGTTCACGCGGTGTTCTCGCAGTGTATCTGCTGCATGTGCGATCCTAGACTGGTTGGAAATATCACACCCATCGGCAACCTAGATTTCATCGCATCAGGCGGAAAACCGGATGCGCACTGAACGCGAGCTTTTGAACCAATTGCCTCGCCTCCCCCTGATTTACAATGTGCATGGCTCCTCCTCGCTATGTGTGCCTCGCCGTGGGCCCCGCGGGCCAACCACGCGCTCCGCACGGTGCCGCCGCTAAACATAGCCGGCTACGCGCAAGCCCATGACAACGCCGTATGGGAGACCTTGCAGGCCTGCCTCGGCGGAGTCGCGTCTGGCGAGGCGGACGGCGCACGGAAACTGGCGACTCTCCCAGCGTCGCTTGGAGGCCTCGGTCTAGCCAGCGCGGTCCGTACCGCGCCCGCAGCGTACTTGGCGGCATGGGCTGACGCAATCCCTGTGCTTGGCGAGCGCCCGGCTTTGGCCGAGGCATGCGTCCGCCAACTGAGCTGGAGGGAAGGGACGCAGAAACGGCCTGCCTCCGCAGCGCAGCGGTGGCACGCAACCTCCTTCAAGCAGAATGCTGGCAGGACTGCCCGTCCTGGCGAGCAATCGCGGATGACGCCCGCCCACCAGCGGTGACTGACAGGGGCCTCGGTGACTGGCCGCATGGCTGGCAGCACAGTGCGTCGCGAACTCGCAACCTACACCTCCGCGGGCGCACGTTGCTACCAAGCCTGCCACCCAGCGCCTGAGCGCTCTTGCACGCTGGTGCCTGGTTAACCGCATTTGCAGCGCTCCCGGGCACACGCCTGCTCGCTCTTTGGGCTGCCCATCGCAGGGCCCAGCAGGGAGAGCAGGCTTGCAGCGAAGGCGCGGGCAGCCGCAGGCTGACCAGCGAGAGGCCGCGAAAGGAGGCAGGCGCGGCTCGCGCACGGAGGCGTGCAAGAAGCTTGACAAAGTGGCAGCTTCTGTGCTCCAGCGGCCACCGAGCTCCAGGGCCAGCACGACGAGTTTGCATCGGGCAGACTGTTGGAGCTCAGGGTAGGTGCGCTCCTTGGCTTGGCGTGCTAATGCTAGCGCAGTGCCAGCTGTGCGAGGCTCTGGCGGGCAACCTGCGAACAGGCCCCAGCCGGCTGGTGTAGCCGGGTCACAGTACCCCTGACCCTGAGGACTCCCGACGCGGCCGCACAAAGGTGCGAGGGAAAAAAAAAATTGATGCGAACCCGGCCTCCTGTAGCTGCGCCGCAGCTGTTGCTAGTTCGGCCGGGCGGCCTCCGCCACAAGACTTGAGTGACGCTGGCGCAGGATCGACAAGGTGTCGGCCTTTTCTTTTTTCTTCCAACGCACCTTTTGTCCGCAGGCAGGTTCGCGTTAGGGGTCCCGGTGCAAGCACGGCCTACTGGGCAGGGCCGGCGCAGCTAGGACTGGTCGAGGCCAGCTAGGCGACGTCCCAGCGTGCATGGCAAGGACTTCGTGCAGCTCGGGCTCGGGCCCCTCTCCGAGCTCTGCGGCTGGGGGAAGCTCCAAAAGAGACGCTGCAAGAGCGCCGAAGGCCGGACCAGCGTGCGACCCAAGCTGTGATGGCAGAGGGTCGCAGCATGCGCGGGACGGCTGCGGCACGGTGCCGCGCCAGAAGGCGCAGCAGCTGCACGGCCCAACCTCAATGCCGAGGACTACCAAGCGGCACCGTCGGGCTTGACCAAGCTCAGGGTATGTGTGGTGTCGCTTGCGGCGTGCAGCATTGGTGGCGGCACGGCCAGGTTGCACGTCGGCATGGGGGTGTGCTTCGCCTTGACGCGTCAGGGCGACACAGTGGTCGCGTCGACGGCGGGCATCGGCGAGCTGGGATCCATGCCGCTCGTCTGCGACGGGCACATCAAGGTTCATGTCGGCCAAGCGCACGTGGCGGGCGACCCCTTGCACGGCCTCGCGGCACACACGCGCGACGGCGTGCTCCAGGGGCACGTCGCGCGTGATCAGGACGCCGGAGGTGGCACACGCCGCACGGTGGTCACCAAGCTCATCGAGCTGTCCACGGCAGCTGCATCTGCGCGGCGCGAGCAGGCGCCGTAGCAGCAGCAGCACTCGGAATTGGGCGCTATAGGGATGCTGGCGTCGTCATGTGTGGGCATGACGCTGAAGCCGCGGCCGGCGAATGGCCCCGCTTGCAAAAGCAGCAGCGCACGAGACGCAGGTGAGAGTTCAGCAAGATGCGTCTCGTACGCACGCGCGGGTGGCAAGCCGCTGCCATCCTTTGAAAGACGCTGGCGCGGTCGCTTCGCGAGGCCGGCAGGGAGGAGGTGGGGGGGTGGGGGGCGGGGGCCAGCGGTCGCAGTGACCCAGTCGGGGACGTCGAAGCCGTTGTGCTGCAAGTGTGCTCGCGCCAGGACGGCGGCTGCCGTGGATGGCAGTGGCTCGTCGCCGCTGAGGGCCCGAAGGAGGCGGGTTGCGGCGGCGGGGGCGCGGGCGCTGATGACCGGCAGGCACCAGGAGGCCCAGTGCGCTGCAGGGCCGTCGTTGCAAGCGGAGCGGAGGCCGAGTCCACCAAAGCGCAGGGGCAGTTGAGCAACCCGGCCGGAGGCAGGGGGCGCATCACCGTGCTCGAGCAGCGCAGCCAAGCACCGGGCGACCGCCGCGTCATGCGCTGCGGCGTAATCTGCCGTAAGGTGCGGGGGCAAGATGCGAAGCAGATAGTTGGCGCGCGGGGCGGCGCAGGCCTGGAGCAGAAGCCATGCTGCCTGCAGGTCCTCGAGCGACGGGATGCGGCGCAGCAATCGGTCCTGTTCGTCACGCTTAAGGCCAAGATGGCGGGCGACGAAGGCGTCGTGCCTAAGCGGGGAACCCGGGACTTTGAGCTGTGGGGAGGTGGACCAATCCCCGACCCAGACGGATTCATTCGAGTCCCTGGATGTTGGATGGTTCCTCGCTTGCCGCATTCCAGATCCTGGTTTTGCCCTCGCGCATACGAATCCGAGCGCGGTCCCAGAGCTTGGTTGCGAGGGCATCGTAAAGTTCCCGGACGCGCAGGGGCAGGGCGACGATGTACACGTCGTCAAGGAACGCGAAGACGGCCTCCCCATCTTTATGCAAACCCTTCAAATCATTCAAGGCGGTGCGTTGGGCCAACGCGTAGAAAGCCGGCATGAGCGGGTCCCCCTGTTCGCCGCCTTCACCTTGATAAAACGCCGTGGGCGACCCCATGGTCGTCGTACCATGTGTATGTGCTGGGGCTCGCGTAGAACTGCCGGGAGTAGAGGAGAAGGGGCTGGAGCTCCGGGTTAGTCAGCACGGCATCCAAGATGGCCCCCCCGGCATCAACTGCAAGGATGCTGGCGCGGGGGTTGGCTTCGGCTGCTGCGCGGAGCAAGCGATTGACAGCTTCGGTGCCCACACGGGTGCTGAGTCCGAATTGGTGTGGCATGCAGTTTTTTTTTTCTACACACACCTTTTACGAACGTGCCAACGCGGTCCCAGTGCAGCAGCCTACCGCGGGTAGTCCCATTAACTACTCTAACCAAACCCTAAACAGCGGAACCATTAGACCGACACCAAGGCCCAGGTGGTGGTACGTCAGCGCGCCGGCAGGCGACTGGCGGGCGGGGGGCTGTCGAGTCGGTGCTCGGCGAGCACGTCGCTCAGGTCGGGGAGAGGGCCATCGACGTTGGCGGTGCCGTGAAGGGGCAGCGACAACAGCGAGGCTGCAAAGGACCTGGCG